>JABUQX010008799.1:70000-77147 GCA_015478945.1 Trachelipus rathkii
TTTTAGAAGAGTTAGTATGGGAATTGATGAGTTGGTGGGGTGCTGGAGTCACCATGGGTGGAGTATAATAAAACCAGTAAAGTATAAAAAAATCCTTGGTGTCTATATAGTTTTTCAAGGTGTAGATGTTGATATGAGGTTATAAGCCGTGTGGGTTGTTAGGAATTAGGGGGTGATGAAAAAAGAGCAAGAGTGGAAACAGAGACAGAGGGAGGAATGAAGAGGATGAGGAAGAATGAGGGAAAGGTGAGAAGGAGTTGAAAGAGGAGATGGAGTTGAATGAGTTGATGGTTAGGTGACGGTGGCTGATTTCATTTTTGTGTAATGAATAAATGTTGTGTTTTATATTGTTATTGGATTGTAGTTTAAATAGGTTGAATAATAATAAAAATATAATAATATATAAATAATTTTTATTCTTTTTGTTTAGTAATTAATTTATTTTTAAATACATTAAAGAGTATATAATAAAACATCAAAAGCTAGATGACTATGAATCTGTGATCTATTGATATTGATTAAGGTCTTTTGAGTATATTTTTGGGATAAAATAAAATAAAATCAAGTTTTTATCAAAATATAAATATGTTCAAGTAAAAGTTTTCAATTATACTTACTTAGGATATCTGAACTATGAAATAATACTGAAAAACCCCTGGCCATCATTAAATAGGAATAACGGTTAACGTTTACAAAGTTCTACACTTAACAACAGTAAAAATATAAGCATTTCATTATATTAACTTTGTTGGCATCACTCCAATAATGTTGTTATTTAATGAAGTAACAATTTAGCCAATTTAATATTGCGTATTTATTAGAGAAGAAGTATGCCTACGTAAAAGTTTTACTTTAAGAAAGAGTAACATCAAGAATAAGAATATAGTTAAATATTGACAGTGAATCTTAGCAAAGAATAAAGTAATTAAAAAAAGTAACTTATCAAAGTAAAGAGTATAAAGCGAACCATAAGCGGGAATAAAACAAAGTTTTTATTTTTTATAACATATATTTTCATTGAAAAAGCTTAAATTTGGAAAACATAATGTTTATTTTAAATTATTAATTCATTATAGAGAACATAGTTAAGTTGGGTAGCATATATATTCTCTAAAGATTACACCTTTGAGAATGTAGTATAAGGTCTTCAGCGCACTAACCATTTTATTCGCATATTTTGTTCAGCAGATTCATTCTCTATACAAGAGAGAACGTTAACCTCCCTTCCAGTGATAGTTACTAAAGCATTCTGTAATTGAATTATACGGGAAACCACATGTTTGTGTAATTATAGATTACACATGTGGCTATTGTATATGTCCTAAGTACGTCAAATCGTTAAGGTGGATGTAATTCGTTTTTATTTTATCAAAGCCTGTAATATTTTCAGACGTTGAATTGTGAATATACATGTAACGCCATGAAGTGTCACACAATCGATGGTTCGTAGTCTGCGTACTCAGGGTTTTAATATGTTACACGACGAGAGCAGCAGTTTATTTATTATTACTCTCAAACAGTACTCTGATCGATATTTACCTACCATCGATTCATCAGATTAAACACTTATATCTAGCATAGGCAGTGGCGATATTGGATAATTTGATGAATCATCAGAACGAAAAAGGTTATTATTTGACTTCCTGGTAGGAATAAGCAATGTATGTATATCCGGTTGACGATAAAATTTTATTGAGAAGTTGGATACGAAAGCTCCTCGTGAGATATAACACAGTGGAGATGCGAGGGATGTATGTACCAGTACAACGAAAATGTCTACTGCGGAACGTATGCGTAAACAACTTATGGTAATGAAGATTCTTTTTTACCCATCGAAAGAAGTAAACAAGATCACGCACGAACGAATCCATAATAGTTAAAAGGGGTAATATATTTTCGTTACAAAACAACACAAGACAACAACCAAAAGCATAATGTAAAAATAGTTTTTTATATAAAAACGAATTATGTAAGTAAATTTGTTTTACATTAATAAGTAAATGCATACAGAATGAATATAATGTATCAAAATCTAACCACACTTAGCCTGGAATAAACTAACATTAAAGTTCATCTTACAGCTGTAAAGTACTAGAAAGATACAAAACGTAATTATTCATACTTTTTCCAAGGCCATATTCCTTAATATAATGTAATTTTAACACTATTGATTTATGTAGCAGTTAGAGTATCATTTCGGATAAATTGGCAAATGAGTTTTTATATTAATGAAATTTGCTTACAAAAGATTTAGCAAATAAAGTAAATTATAACTGTAATAGATATAATGTCAGACTTACATACCTCGCGTATATAATAGTAACATCTGAAATTCCGCTATTGTAAGGTAATGGCTATAGATAACATATGATATGTTCTACTTTTTCCGGCATATAGCAACAGATACAGCATCATTCTAAAAATTTAACAAAGTGAAATCTATCAAGATACATTGGAATATGAATTAACATTTCATCAAAGTGTACTCGTTTTGAGTTAACGTAATTGACCTATGATAATAGCATTAATTCTAGGCTAAACCTACATTACCACAAAACTTTAATTAATCTTATTTTATTATATCGGTCAGTTATAGTATATTTAAAAATCATATTTTTAATAGTGTTATTTTCAATTGTATGTAATATTTTTAAATAGTACTTTACGAATAAAGTTTTCATTAATTAGAGTATTAAGACACCTAATTCCGAGAGAATGGGGATGGTCATTGTAACTAAGTTTAGGAGGTAAATGAATATTTTTATCTTACGTTTTAGAGCCCCTTTGAAAATATCAATTCAAATGGTAGATTTGGCAACAGGCATATAAGAGGCGATTTGATAGATGTAGAGCATGTAGCCATATTACTTGGAGATACCAGGAGAGATGCACGAAGACCATGTAGGTCGCTGAGGGTGGTGTAGAGGTTACATAAGGGCAGACAGGCTGGCCTTACTTTAATTCAATGAGCAATAGGAACAACCTTTAGCGCCCAGACGTTAACCCACTACAATAAGTTCCTTTTAATATATAGATATTGCTTACACAAGTTTTGCATAATAAGCTAACCAAATCATCAACGAGGATAGGATATTGTACAATGCAATAAATACTCGCGTATGAATATCAGCTAAGATCTGATTCTACTGATGAAGGTAAGTACTAAGGTGTACAATTCGTATGTTGTTTTTCGAGATATTAGGACAGTAAAGCGTATTATCTAACAATCCTTACAAGTGACTAATCTATAAGATGACCTCTTTGATATGAATTGACATATCTTATCAAGTGTACTACGTTTCGAGTATAATCATTTGCTAGAATAACGTAGACATTAGAAAGTCTAGGGACTACATTATCAAAAAATTACTATCTACGTTTCTAAACATATCGTCAGTGTAACGTATATCTACAAAATTATCATTTTTCTACAATCAAGCTATTTCCACATTGTATAGTATATTATAACATAAGTAGCTAATTAGAATAAATTGTTTTCATTTACAGCGTATCTAAGACACATTACTTCGAGGAAAAGGGGGATGGCGACTTGAAGGTGTTGAATCTGCCGAGGGGGGATAAACCGAAGGGGTGGTAAGCGGCTTTGGCCTCATCCACCGCCAAGGGTGAGGCCTTTACTCGTCTTCGGAGGGGTAGCGCTTAACCCTTCGGGTGAGTCCCTCGGGATTCACACTTTTGAGGGGGATCTCCTGGTTTTCTCTGGAAGGTAATGTGTTGTTTAGATACTCTTGGTTATGAAAACTTATTACTAGTTAGGTACGTTATGTTAAATATTATATGAACATGTGGAATAGTGTTTGTTAAGAATGATGAGTTTTTGTAAATTTATGTGTTAACTGACCGATGATGTGTTAGAACTTGAAGCATAGGTTGTTTTTGTTGAGTAATGGTTAGGTTTGTAGACTTATGTCTACGTTTTTTCATAGGTCAAATGATGTTATAGTCGAAACGAGTGACACTTTGATGAAGATAAGTGTCCATTCATAGTTCCAAGAGGGTGGCATCTTTGATAGATTGTTCACTTTGTTAAGATTTTAGATAATACGGCTTTACCTGTCGCTAATATGCTGAAAGCGGAACATATGAGTATTGTCTGTTAGCTACTTTACCTTGATTAGTAGGGAATTTTTCAGGATTTGTGATATTAAGCGAGTATGGTTTAGGTTGGGCATTTGTACATTATTTCTAGTCCCGAGGTTTGATGTAAATTACATTGTTATTTGCTTTGCTGTCTTCACGAACTCCTGCATAAGAACTTTTTTATGTTATGTTTATTGAATGACACTCGAGATATGACCTGAATCGGAAGGGGGGTGTTAGCGGTAAGGAGGAGTTTGGTCTGTGCCTTATGTAACTGTCTCACGCACTTCAGGGTATCACGATGGTTTCCGTGCCTCTTCTGGGGTGATTCCAGTAGTGCTTAGTGCTTCAGTGGTTAAATGCTCTGTATGATGGGCTGTTGCCAACTTACAGTTTTGAATTGATATTTTCTGAAGGGGGGGGGGGGAAATAAACAGATAAAAATATTTTACTGTTACTCCTGAAAGGTTAGGTGTTACAATGGACGATCCATGGGTTTTCTTCGGAAGTTAGGTGTTGCTTTAGATTCTTGGATTATGAAACTGTTTATTTAGTTAGGTACGTTATGTTAATTTGTTTATGCATGTTGAAAATAAACCAGACCATTAGAGAATTGATGAGTTTTTGTAAGATATTATGTGTTAACTGACGGTGATGTGTTAGAAGCAATGTTTGCAATTATTCATTGTTTTGTATAATAGGTAGATTAGTTCATGATAAATTTTGTTAAGTCTTGCTAAATATTACAATGTTGATGTATAATTAATATTGCAATGTTAGAGATATGCTTGGAAAGTGGGAACAGGTTAAGTTTTGTAGGTAATATTAACTACTTTAACGTTGATAGGCAGGATACTTTGGTAATGTTCAAAGTTTATTCATACATAAGACATGTTAGTTTTGTTCTTATGCATTTTGTTCTTAGTTCAGTTAAGTCTGCGTTATGTTATTATTGATGTTAAAATTTTGCTATGGTTGCATTTATTCGTTGACCTGTGTGATAGATAATAAGTTAAGTTTTTATAATTTTTTTAAGTTTTGGTGAATAATACTATGATAATGTAAAATTAGCACTGATTTGTTAGAGATATGTAGGAATATGTTAAGTTTTGTATTTAATTTTAGATAGTTTACGGTTGATAATATGGAATTTGTTAATGTTAGTTGTTTATTCCAGCGTAGGTGTGTTAATTTTGTTATTGTACATTATTTCTTAGTTCTGGTGATGCTATGTAACTTTATTATGTGAAAATTTGTTGATATATTCGTTGGTTGTATATAAATTATTTTTGATACTATGTTATGTGTTGTTGTTTTGTTGTTGTTGTGTTGTTGTTGTTGTTGGTTGTTTCTATCGAGAATATATACCCTTTTTGACTGATTGGTTTTTTTGTGCTTTTTTTTTTCTTTTTTCTGATTGGTTGAAAGAAAGATCTTATTAGTCTATAAGGTTGTTAGCATACCATTTCGTCAGTAGACTTTTTTCGTTGTACTGGTAGATGAATTCCTCGCATCTCGTCTGTTGTTGTATTTACGAGGAGGCTTCGTTATTCAACGTTGCGTCGATAAAATTTTATGTAACCGATGGATACGATAATTGCTTTAATTCCTACCGAGAGTCAAATATAGCCTTTATTCGTTGTGCTGATGGATTCATCAAGATTATCAATATCGCAGCTGATGGCTAGATGATAAGTGTTTGTTATCTGATGATGATGCGTAGTGATTTATCAGAGGGACTGTGTTGAGAGGTAATATGAATAGACGTTGGTGGTCTCGATCGTGTGACAATATTAACTTGATGTTACGAACTACTGGAACCATCGATTGTGTGACTTCATGCGTACATGTATTGGTTTCAACGTTCGAACGTCTGAAATATACAGGGCTTTGATTAAAAAAAAGAATTGAATGCCTTAGATGTTGACGTAGCTTGAGGACATAATACATTACATGGTGTAATTTTGATATTTAACGACTGTGGTATTCCGTATAATTATGTAAGGATGCTTTAAGTATATCAGGCTTGGAAAGAGTTTACTTTCTTTGTATGAGAGATGATGCTGCTGAAATAAAATATGCCGAAAATGGTTTAATGCTGTTGAATACTTACTTCTTTCAAGGGTGTTGAATTTTAGAGAGATATATATGGCTTACCCAATCCTATGTTTCTGATTAGATGAATTAATATATTTAAATAACATATGTTTTATGAATATAAAATGTTTTTAATGAATTATATGTTATATGAAAACTTGTTTTAGTTCCCGCTTATGTTCGCTTTATTGACTCTTTTACTGTTGATAAGTTTGGTTTTTGTTAATGTTATGTTTATTCTTGTTAAGATGTGTCAGGCTTTGTCGTAATTACTATAAATTTTAGTCTGTATGTTTAGGTGGTTTCTAATGTGAAATATTGTTAGTTACATATTTCGTTGGTCTGTATGATAATTCAACAAGGTTATGGTAATTTTTGTAAATGTTATTGTGTCATTGTAAGAATTACATTGTTTGTTGAGATATGCAGACAAAGTGTGATGGTAGTCTTTGGTGTTATGCTAGTTATTTAACTGTTTGTTAAGTGTAGAATTTGTTAAGTTTACGTTTATTCTATTTAGATGGCCCAGGTTGTCATTGTGAGTTAATATTCATAGATTCGATGATGCTAAGTAGTTTTTTATAATGTGAAACTTTGTTAATCGTTGACTTTTGATTGATGTTTGTTAATAAAGATACTTGATTTTTGTTATGTTTATCAATAATGATACTAATGTGACTTATATAGATCATAGATACAGATGGTCAGCGAGGATGGCTGGAATGGGTGGATGGTTGGTTTGATTTAGTGTTTACTGTTTAGGGTATGTAAAGTAAATTTTTACGTTAGTTTCTTTAAAAAAGATAGAAATTTTATTTATTTATTTATTTATTTAATATTCTTTTTTAATTTCTTGAATTGGTCTGAAACCGTTATTTTGAAATTCGATCAATAATTATAGACACATTGTATCATTAAATTTTACATAATCAGAGCTCGCGTTAAATGA
>JABUQX010008800.1:0-15000 GCA_015478945.1 Trachelipus rathkii
AGATAATTTTGAATCTTCAAACTTTTATTTTTTGATGCGCGTTCAACCCCCCAAAAACGTAAAAATAGACAGAATTATAAAGTTGTTATTCCAAAATCGGTCCCTGAATATATTAAGGAACCTATTTCAAATAATTATTAAATAATACTCAAAATTTAATAAATTAATAATAATATTATATAATATAATACATTTAAAATTTATTATAATATATATATTTTAGGCTTATATAATATATAATAATATAATATAATGCATAAAATATAATGATAAATATAACCCTCACATAACAATATTAGTAGTAGATAAAGGTCATACATGATATTCTTAACTCTCGCGAGACGTAATTTGACTATTTCAGTCTTCTATGCGGCCACACATGATGTAAATACCACACTATGGATTACTATTTCATACGTGAAGTCGTGAGCTATAGGCTTCTGTGTCGCGTACGCTCTATATGTTTTTATACCCGCTTTGCGTCTTACAGATTCACCTTCTATTACCCTCCTCCAGCCCCTTCGCAGGGACCTCACCGCGCTCACCTCACTACACATTTGGGATTGACCACTGACCACATTTAGATGAATTGCATATACATTTTTTTTTATTATTTTTCTTAATTTTATTTCTTTAATTTATTAATCCAAAATAAAATATCGAAATTCAACCGCTACTTTTTTGGGTTTTTAAATTAATTTTCAACGGAGGAAGTGATATATTATTTTTCTGTTAGGTCAATCTCAACGCAATCAGGATGAGAATTTATCACGAGGTTAACCACACAATATTCAAATTTGAATGGAGCCAAAATTGATTAATTTTTCCTTCAAACCGTCGGAGCTTACTACAATACGCAATGAAGTCGTGTTGCGATGGATGACAAACTTTTTATTTTTATTTAGATCAACTTGGGTTCTTTTAAATATGATGCAGTAGCCTTAATATTCTGGATTTGGCCTCGTTTAACACATTTATTTCAAAAAACACTACAATTTTAATTTTTTCTTACAAAATTTAAAAAAAACTTTTTTTCGGGAGCGCTTTTTAATAAAATCCCAACCATTTTAAAAATATTCTAGGTAAAAAAGATGTATCTCGCCCGACTATATACGAATCTGAAACCATTTGTCTTATTATGTTCGTATCCTTTGCTTATCATATATTGATATATATTTTATATATAATCGTTATACACCATTTATATATATTCTACTTCATTCTCCCTACTATTACATTATATTTATATTCTATATAACCTAATCATCTTTACATTATTTGTTCCTTTATTTATATTCTTATAAAATTTATACTACTTATAAGAACCTACTTAGTATTCACCTATCACTTTATTTATATATATATATCACTTATATATATATCATGTATATATCATGTATAATTAATTTATACTATTAATATACTAATTCATAAAATAAAAAATTAATACTCACTTAACTATATAATATCCTTAAACATTATCTCATATTTTATCTCCTACATGATTATTCAAGTATATTTATTCTATATCCTATATTATAAGGATATTTCTTAATACACATTATTATATATATATATATATTATTAATAATATATATATATATATACTATAATATAAATAATAATACAAATATATATTACACTATTATAATTAATCTATATATACCTATATATATTGCTTTTGGAGAGTTCATTCTATATAGCTACCTCTATATTTATTATCCCTATATATATATATAGTATTATATATATATTAGTGTACTTACTACTTACATAAATTTATATTGATCATTTATGTACTAAATAATACAATTTCTATCGTCTTATACTATTTTATATAATTTATCTTTAACATTAATTATACAATATAATATATAAAACCATTATATATATCACTATATCTACTTATTCTATATTTATTTTAAAATATTTTATTGTTCTAATTGATTTTTCACCTATATTACTACTCTCATACTATCTTCACTATCACTTAACTATATACTACACCATTAAATTCTTATATCAATAATTTTTCATTTTCAAAAAAATAGATTTTTCGTTTTTGGGAAACCAAAAGTGCCTATTGAGTATTTTAATTTTTTTTCTAGCTCATGATTCTGCCGAAGTCAAAACACATCAACATTACTCACAATTATTATTACCTATGTAGATCTTCTTATTTGATACGTATCTGTCGGGCGTGACGATACAAAAAACACTCAACAATCCCCCTTTTTTTTTAATTATTAGAATTTGTTTTTTGTTTTATTCAAAATAAAATATTTTATCATTTTCACAAAAATTTTTTATTTCTCGACATAATACATGTTCCAACTTATATCTAACACTCCTCAACTATTCCTTTCAACTCTCCATCTATCGCGATATCGCTTTGACCTACGTTGTTATTTTCAAAATGTTCGAATTTATCTTTTACAGAAAGATTTGGAAACATTTCAATTCTTCTAATCTTACCTCTGATCACCAGTATCGATTTCGAAACGATTGTTCAACAGGATCTTTTATTCTCTCTGATTCTTAGTCCTTTGTTCTTCAGCATTTCTGTGAATTCTTTACTATGATGCTAGACATATCGATAGCCTTTTAAAGAGTCTAAATCTTTGACTTTCAAACGTCCTTCTTTCATACGATATTCATTCTGGCCCCACTCTTCCACTTTATAGAGAGAGAGAGAGAGAGAGAGAGTAGAGAGAGAGAGAGAGAGTAGAGAGAGAGAGAGAGAGGAGAGAGAGAGAGCGAGAGAAGAGAGGAGAGAGTGATAGAGAGAGAGAGAGAGAGAGGAGAGGAGAGAGAGAGAGAGAGAGAGAGAGAGAGAGAGAGAGAGAGAGAGAGAGAGAGAGAGAGAGATTTATCTATGAATTCAGGTGACTTTAAAAAATATATCGTTATTAGCACTGTCTACTTTCAAGCAAAGGACATTAAAACCGGCTTTCTATTATGCATGCATTATCACTTAGTATGTATGACCTATGGTGTAGTGTAGCGCTCGCTTGCTTGGACTCTTTGGACTCTGTGGTCGAACAGATACCGAATGTGTGCGTATGGGTTATTCATGATGAATGTTGGTTATTCGGGATTGGGGGACCATACTGGAAATATATTCTGTCGCTTGTCGGTGTACTGACAATTTGATACACATTAAAGGACACAAATGATCGGAATTAAATGTATATAGCTTCCATCTACACATTCATTTTTCAATTGTCAGTATAAAATCCGAAATTTTACCTATAAGGTGAATTTTAGTAAATTTGGCTGTCGCAGCCCTCTCCATCGTCACATATGAAGTCTTATCAAAGGCATCCTGTATGTCTATGTTCCTATACTAAGCTACCTAGGGCTCTGACCGTTGATGTACCCAATTGATAGGCCCACTGGATCTGATGAAATCTTTTCTATTAAAGTTTCCACCCTTTATACGAAAATCGATCCCTTTCTCGGCTGCTTTCGGTAAGAACGATGTTAAGTTTATAGGTCAATACGACCTGGAGTCTGCCTTTAAAATATGAGTAAAACTACCTTTACGTTCCCCCACTGTTGGGGAATATATTCAAAGGCGTAGCGTGCCCTGAAGACTTCCACCAGCAGTGGAAGGAAAATCTCCAGTACTTGTTGAAGAAATGCCAAGAATATTTCATCTTTTCTAAATTTATAACTGGACCGAAGGACCTAACTGACCATTCTACCTTATCCGAGGAAAATTCTATCAGATAGATTTTTAGCCCATTTGTTTTCAAACTCCTCTTTATTTTCAAACTGAAACCGTATCTGGAAGATATGCTTTTATGAGGTCACATTTGTGCTTCCTTGTTGTTGTTGGTATATTTGCCCTCAGTTCTTATGAGGTTCGAGACTTACACTATTAGATTGGCCAGTCAGTATAGACTCGGTACTTCCGGTTGACTCTCAGTGTAGCGCTGAAACAAGGCGTCTGAGTTTGAAGTAACGACTTCGCAAATCTACATTTCTATGTTTCGCCGATTCTCAGAGCTGGTAAAGTATAATCCTGCGACAACGTAGAGGAGACAGTAGAGAGATACATCTTATTCGGATTATGAGCGTCTCTGAGTAGAGAGGTTCAGCTTGAAGCAGAAATGGAAAGCGAGTATCGTTAAAATCTTACAACTCAGCTTTATTACGTTTAGATTTGTGGAAGTCTCCTGACATTGGACCTTTAAGCAGTCAGCTCCTAGTTCCACTAGGGAACGTTTTTTGTTACGATCCTAATTTTCAGAAGGCAGGTGTTCTAATGCGAATTTAGTATGAGAGTTTATAGCTGGCTAGAGGACGTCTAGATCCTGAGTATTCTCCTCCCAATACGGTATATTATATATATATATATATATAATATATATATGTGTATTATATATATATATATTATTATATATATATGTATATTATATTATATATAATATATATAATATAATATTATATATATAATATATATATATATATATATATATATATATATATATATATATATATATATTATAATAGTATATATATATATATATATATATATATATATAATATATATATTATATATATATATATATATATATATTATATATATATTTATATATATATATTATATATATATATATAATATATATATATCTATATATTATATATATATATATAGTATATATACTATAATATATATACTTATATATATAATATATATATAATTATAATATATAATAATATATATATATATATATATATATATATTATAATATATATAAAT
This sequence comes from Trachelipus rathkii, assembly GCA_015478945.1. Lineage (NCBI taxonomy): Eukaryota > Metazoa > Arthropoda > Malacostraca > Isopoda > Trachelipodidae > Trachelipus > Trachelipus rathkii. Next base: position 4,769 of record JABUQX010008800.1, read on the forward strand.
TATTATTATATACTATTATATAATATAAGATTATTATATATATATATATATATATATATATATATATATATATAAAATATATATATATAAATATATATATATATATATATATATATATATATATATATATAATATATATATATATATATATTTATTAATTTATATAATATATATATTTATATATATATATATATTATATATACTGATATATATATATATATTATATAATATATAATAATATATTAATAATAATAATATATATAATTTATTTATATATATATATATATATATATATATATATATATATATTATCATATATATATTATATATATATATATATATAATATATATATATATATTATATATATATTATTAATATATATATAATATTATAATATATATAATATATATTATATATATATACCGTATATATATATATATATAATTATATATATATATATATATATATATATAATATATAATAATATAATATATATATATATATATATATATATATATATATATATAATATATATACGGAATATAATATATATATTATTATATATTATATATATTAAGTATATATATATATTATATATTATATATATTATATATATATATTATATATATTTAATATATATATTATATATATATAATATATATAATAATTTATTAATATATATATATATATATATATATATTATATAATATATATATATATATATTATATATATAATATATAATATATATATTATATATATATATATATATATATAATATATATTATATATATATATATACTATATATTATATACATAATATATATATATATATATATATAATATATATCTATATATATATATATAATATATTAATCCTGCTTGAAAGGGCTCTTTACAAAGACTACAGTTTGTAAGCTGAGCACTCCCCATTCTTCATTGTTTTTCCTTGCTAAGGTCTCAACCTTAATGAGTCTGTGGTCCAAGTGAGAGACCTTATCTGACACATGACAATTCGAAACTGGTGTGGTAAAATTAGTATTAGCTTAGGTCGGTTAAATATAGGTCCTTCTGTCTATTTGATGTTATGAAAGTCGGTTTAATAGCTTTATTCATAACATCAATACCGTATTGGGTCAAGAATTTTATTAATAAACACTCGTCTCTATTAATGATGTCACTGCTGTCTTACAGAGTGTAATGGGTATAATGCATCACATCTCACAATCAGTCCAGTGTTATGACGCTGATAATAAAGAGCAAGGCTCCCCACAGAAATCGGTTCAGACAATTGCAATCCCTTGTTTATCCTGCACGGTTGCCAGCAAAAAAATGCATGTTCCAGTGGGTTTTAAGATAATTTATCTTAAAACCTACTGGAACCTACTGGATTTTTTTGCTGGGTGGCAACTTAACTAACTTCGTTGCTAGGTCATTTGTGATAAGCTTTGGAATAGAAAAAGAGGAAGAGCATTAATTCCGCTGCCAAGAACAGCAGCAGTAGCACGCGGCGTGTTATGCTCATGACAATTAAACTGCCTCATATAGTATTCCTCTGATGTTGCTTTCTTTTAACCATCTGCCTCTCACTTTCAATATTCCGGACAAGAATGCCCGTTTCTGCCTTGGCGTGGGGGAGGCCAATTTTAAGGCAGCTCAAGTTCCCCCCGCCCTCCGTCAGTTCAGCTTCGATTTAAAACCCCCTTTGAGTTCCCCCCCGATCGAGTCGGCCTCCATGGATTGCCTTTTCGAATGCCAGAAATAATCCCTGGGCAGATTTGCCCTCCTTAGGAGGCCAAACTCCAGCGGTGGACGCCTCTCCTGGGTTAACTAATGCATTCCCTTTTCCACCTGGGGCGTTGCCCATTTTCCCGTTTGCTTCTTGTGGAGCGGACCATCCTTGTATGGTTTCACCTTCACCACAGTGCCCACACTCAAAGGACTGAGAGGACTCCCATCAGTCTGTCTTCAACCCTATCTGAGTCGCACTAGGAGCAATTTATAGTTGATATCGTAATTATTCGATCTCAGCTTAGCTTCAGAGTGCTGGTCCAAATAGAGGACCATCTGTGCCACCGCACCCCTGACCTTCCACTTTCAATCCTTAAGGGACCTTTTCAAAGGGAAGAATTCTTTTCAATCTCCTCCATTGCACAATTTGGAAAGAGACCAATCAGTATTATGGGCCGATGAATTTCATCTCCCGATATTGTCCATATATTAGCTCCTTTCTGGAGGTTTAGCCACTTTTTTTTTTAGTGGGCGTATAGGACCCCACCACGACACATAAAGAAGCCACGATAGGTTGTAAATCCAACTCCATGGGTGGGATCTAACATAATTATCTTAATGCATGTCTGAGAAAAAATTTATTTAATTATCATACATAATATTCAGTTACTACAGGTAGGAAAAAATTGAGCTACTATTGAAGTGGGATGATTCAGACAAGACATGGGATAGTCTTTCAGGTGGTGTTATGGACCATGGTATAGAAAAATGGCGACGGCGAATGGAGCCCAGTTGAGGTCAATCAGTAAAAATATGGCGAACAAATTGCGGGGTATGGGAACGGCAAAATTTGCAGGTGTTGGGGGAGAGGGGCTGAGGATCCCGTGATATGTAGTGACTGAGTGATATTGGTATGGCCAATGCAGAGGTGTGAGAGGATCACTTGCAAGCGATTTCGTCGGTGAGAGGAAGACCACTTGCCAGTCTTGATTTGTATTTCTAAGTTTCGCCCCTAACGGATCATTAGCCCTGCACTCCTACCAGCGAGTTCGGAAGCCTTGTCGAAAAGAAGGATAAAAATCAGTTGATGGAAGGTAGCCTTGTCGAATGGCATCAGGGAGGTACAGAGAATAGCTACGAAAAGAGGAGGCCGCCGCTCTCGCCTCTCTGTAAGCAATTTCATTGCCAGTCACCCCAAAATGAGAAGGGGGTCGGACTAAATTTAATTCGTTTCTTGCGAGAGTGAAGCAGCCTGAGAAATTGATGCAGGACGGATATCATTGTTTTTTTTTTTTTTTTTTAGAATAGGGAGGCTTTGAGTGCCTGGAGGGCACAGCCAATCCGAATAAATGACATAAGGGTGGTCTTGGTTAAAGAATAAAATTCACGAGGGAGCAATCATTATAGCTATTAGTTATGCAGTAAAAATTGAAACATGAAGTGGGGATGGTATGGGAGGGGTTGCGTTGCGGTCACTAAAGACGGCAAACGCACCCACGCCGTCCTGTTTTTAAGCCGTCGGTAAATACTGGAATGGATCCGCCGTGAACTGTAGTGAGACAAGAATGATGCCTTTAACTAGGCGGTAGGGTGGCTGTATTTAGAAAGAGGACATAATCAGGCGGTAATTGTTGAGCTGAGCGTAGTATAACGAAAAATCTAATTATTTTCCGATAATCGTTTTTTCATATATTTTTTTTTCTGCTTATGCTTGATGACTTAAACAGCATTGCCATATCTAATGCTTTTGGTTTTGGGTCCGAAAATTCGTTGTTATAAGATTTAAGTAGACACAGATTATGTGTATACTTAGCAAAACTTATCATAACCTGAACTTATCGAGTCCTAAACCGAATCGTAACCTAAAAAAAAAAAAAAAAAAAAAAAAAAAAAATGGCACAGTAGTCTATCGAAACATCGATTATCATTAAAAAAATCTATGTTTTATAATACGCTTAGCTCCACAATTACCGACCAGGCAAATGGAGGGAGCTGGGAATAACCAAGGTGTATACCCTTCATGATAAGAGAACGAGAGTACCTTTTGCAAAAGAGTTTTGAGAAAGTCGAGAGTGCTACAAACTGGTTTGCAAATGGCAGGTAAGGAGAATCTGAGGTGTCTCTTGCAGAATCGATGCCAGCCCAGAGGGTATTGGGGTTTGAAAGCGAAATAGCTTGTGCACATGTTATATTCTTACATCGGCATCAACTTCGAGGCTTACCCAGGGAAGGATAAGAAGGCTCCCGTGGAGATACTGATCACCTCGTTTTGGATGGAGTCTAACAGGTGTAGTATAGTTGGAGAGGTAGGGAGCTCCTGAGACCATATACTAAAGCAGTCATAGTCCAACTTCGATCGAATTAGGGCAATGTCTAGACGTGAATGGGCGGAGCTGGGCGGCGGGGAATCTCTTATTATAGTTGTTCCAGAGGGGTCAGGGGGGGGGGGGAAACCAAACTTGATGCTAGGGTGTATCCACCAAATCACAATCAAGTGATGCGGCTCACACCCCGTTGGCACAGATGACGCAGAGCCCCCCTCCAATAAGGAAGGATGACAGCGGCGTTCATCTACCTCTGAAAAAAAGTAGAAAATGTAGTGGAGGAAGAGGATTAAAAGATCGATAATTCGGAAAGGTAAAATTTACATGTGAGACAAGGTCACATACTTTAGCTGCTCATTGATAAACCTCAGTCGCTCAACTGTGGCCTCGTCATCACATTTAAGTAGCAGAGAGCCTGTCTCGAGCATAAAATCCATATTACCTTAGCTTTTCATTGCAACCATCAGACATCACAGTCCTACTCAGGATAGCTTTCTGCATGGCTTTCAATTGGTCCATTAATACGAGGTTCTCCGAATAATCTTTGGAAACTATCCCAATTTTGATTACACTTACATCATGGCTAGGAACAGTGCAAGAGCTTACACTCCCTTCACCGCTCCCAGACCCTCTGGAGTTCCTTCTGGAGTGGATCCGCCGGCTGCGATCCAATAGGTACAATGCCCAGTTTACGGGTCTCTGAAGGACTTTATCATTTCTTCATAAGCTACTTGTACAGTTTCTTAGCAGCGCCCGAGAGGCGGAGCGAAGTCAGATGAAACCTTTGTACAGATTTCTCCCTATTGACCGATTCGTCTTCAAATGGAGAGCGATCTACAATTCTGACATCTTAAAAGTCCCAATCAGCTGGGGTTTTAGAAGACTCTGGTGGAGAGGTCCAGAAGCCTCTATGGTTGGCGCATTTTAGGGGATGCCTAGTGTGATACATCACTGAACAAGCTTGGTGATATACGGTCACCGGCAATAGAACCTCAGTAGTTTCCTTCCCTGAGACTATTGTTTCCTGAAGGTTCTTGGTTCTCTATTTTCTATAGGTACTATAACGTTAGTTGCTCGAGGGAACTAAATATTTCCATTTCAGTACCTTTTTCAATCTTCGCAGCACAAGAGTGCACTGTCTTCAAATGGAATGAAAATAAAAACCATAAAAATTTACTCCCATTCGACAGGATTCTGTCGGACATAAAACGTGTTGTTGTTGTGAAATTTTCAAACAGTATTTTTATTAAATTAATTGAAAAATCCATATACTTTTTAAAAATACCTTCAGAGGCTTTAAATACATCAAAATTTTCTTTTAAAGAATATAATTTCAAAATCGATTAAGCCCTATAAAATAAATAACAATTCAAATCTCTGCCAATAGTTTCATTTACGCTCGTCGAAATTTTAAAAAAAAAATAAAACATTCCAGAATTTGAAGCAATACAAATTTAAGACAATATAACATAACAAAACATAACATAACCAAGTCTAGAGCTCTTTTTATATTTTGTTAAAGTAAGGTTTCAAACCAAAACAAACTTTCAAAAATATTTATTTGATTTAAATATAAATTATGTAAAAAGAATTACAAACGTCTATATAGGAAAAAAATAAGAAAATACATTTAGTGGAATATTTGGTTGTACCTTCCGGGTAAAAGGAACTAACTAACACATTATTTAAACTTCAAAACAAGCAAATTATGAGCAATATTAAGTACAATAATAATAATAATAATAATGATAATTAATAATAATAATAATAATAATAATAATAATAATAATAATAATAATAATAATAATAATAATAATAATAATAATAATAATAATAATAATAATAATAATAATGATAATTAATAATAATGATGATGATAATAATAATTAATAATATTTAATTATCATTATTATTATTATTATATTATTATTATTATTATTATATTATTATTATTATTATTATTATTATTATTATTATATTTTATTATTATTATTATACTGCAAAGATCTTAATAAAGTAAAATACTGGATTGACATAAGTCTGTAAATTTATAAATATTTTTTTTAAAGTTCCTGTACAGGTGTGGGCAATGCTCAATAGTGTGAAATCAATACTAAGGTCAGCACCTAGACATAACAAAATGTAATGTCAATATAGGCTTGTTACATCTTAAAAGATTAAATTCAGTTCCAATAAGAACACAAAAATTACCTCCGAACGAAAGTGCAGAGATTCAGCTAGAATCTAGGAAATGAAGCTTATAGCAAGAAACTACCTACTATGTGGTGTCGCCAATGCGGGACAGTCAATCAAGAGATGGTAGAAAGAGAGAGGTGTATAGACTTTCCAAAATGGACAGGATGAGGGATTTTTCCCTCGACATTAGGTAACCATACGTAAAATTAGTGTAGCCGATTCTGAGTGTTGTCAATGTTACTTCCTGTTTTCGGCACAGGCGAACAGGAAGAGACCAATTTTTCAAGAGGGGTTCACGAACGGAGTTTATCACCCTGCAGATATTCAGATTGGGAGGGTAGTAGTAGGCAGTTGCGAACAGAAGTCCCATTTGGAGTTCTCAAGAGATGTACGCGTTGCTCGATTTACGGGAGGCCGCCGCCTGAACGGCTGCCCCATCAGCTCACTCATTACACGCAACCTTCACGTGAGAGGGAACCCAACAGAGCTGCAAAAATTTGTCGGACATGGAGCCTGCACAAGAAACGTTGGATGATGGATACCAAGGGATTCCTAGGGTATCTTTGCTGAATTGCCAGAAGTGCGCTCTGAGAATCAAAAAAAAAAAAAAGATATGGTCAGCTCCGTTGAGAACGAGAACCCTAGAAATTGCAAGCAGTGCCACTAGTTCTGCCATAAAAATAGATGAGCAGGATGGCAGGGTATGGGACAAAGAGCAATCAGGAAATATAACCGATCCTCCCACATCGGCTTTTGTCTTGGAGCCATCAGTAGAGACAGCTATCGAGTCTACGTGACTTGCCTGGTAGGAAGAGGAGGAAAAGACGGGCGGACTTCGACAATGACACCATCTTTGTTCATATCTGTGGGGGTGGATGTAACCACCGTTCGGTCTAATTTTCTCAAAAGTAAGGCAAAACAGCTCGGAGTGAAATCTGATGTTCAAATACATCAGCCACTATCGATGCAAATTGTAACAACTGTGGGCGAAAGGATGGAAATCAGAACTGAGGGTGTAGAAGTTCTTAGACATACGTACAAGGAGCAAGTAAGGTATTCCCTTCTCAAAAACAGAGGCATAACACCATCCTCCACCTAGGAGAAGAAAGGAAAGCCCTTGTGCAATAGGGAGACCCTCGTTTTGGATGGAGTCCAGGAGGAGTAAGAAGGTTTAAAAGTCTGTCCATATAAGGCACGTCCGTAGTCCAACCCTGATCTCACCAAGGGTATATAGAGCCTGAGCAGAATCATTCTGCCAGCACTCCAGGTGGTAGAAATGAGGTGTGGAAAAAGAACCAGAGGTCGATGGCAGCTGATTTTCAGTTGCTGGATATGAGGAAGATAGGATAGCCCCTCAACAAAAATCATGCCCAATAACTTAATCTATGGTTCTAACTTATTGGGGGAGCCGTAAAGAACCAACGATGAGGTTTATCCAGCGGAAAAGAAGTCTTAGTTTTTAGTGTGGAGAACAAAAAGCACTGTGCATCACACCAAGTGGTCAGTTTATTAATGTTCCGTTGTAGATAGCGCACCATACCATATCTGAGAAGATGGCTCCAGTGATGTATATTACCAGGTCATCCACATAAAGGGAACATCGGACTGGGATGGAGATATTGGAGCTTCACAATGAGGAAACTACTCTGCGGCACGGCACCCCTTCCATGAGAAATACTCTAGAGATGACCTGTTGACCTGTTAGTCATAATGTTCTGGAGAAAAGGGAGAAGCTGACCCCGCAGGCCCAATGAATGAAGCTTTTGGAGGAACCCCAATCTGCATGTGGAATCATATGCCTTCTCAAGGTCAAAGAATACCACTAAGACTTTTTTTCTGTTTGAAAAGGCCTCTTGAATATTATGATCTAAGCGAAGAAGCGGGTTGAGAGTAGAGCTGTGCTTTCTAAAACTGAACGAGAAGATGGAAAAGCCCGAATTTTTTTTTCCAGAATCGGGAGAAGGCGGTTGCAACCATTTTTTCCATCAATTTGCATGTGTGGCAAATTAATGCAATATGCCGGTTAACCTAATATTTGTTAAATTTGAGTCTTTCCCGGGTTTGGGAATGAGGACGATGTTCAAAGTTTGCCAAACCAGTGGGAAAATATTCTCCACCAAGATGCGATTGTATAAGGTGAGAAGAAACGCTGAGGCGGACGGGAGGAAGTGGCGTATAATCTGGTATGACATACCATCTGACCTCAGCCCTCCATCCATGAACGCCCGGAGGACCTCCCGGAATTCCGCCTCCATAAAAAAGAAGGTTATAAGGAGGGAGTGTCCACGCCAGGGATGGTGGGGCCGAGAAGCCCGGATTGGGTAACAAAGTGATCAAAACAGAATGACTCTTGTGTCTAGACCCTCTGGAGCAAGTTGCAACGTGTACCCCAATTCGTCTGCAACCGCAATCGGTGAGCTGATCATGTCAGATATGTCCAGGTCGTGTTTAAGAACGATTGGGGTATCAATGTGGTGCTTGTGAGAGGTTTTCCGAACAATCTTATAAACTGAATTAAAAGGAGTTAATGATGGAGACGTAAATACCAAACTATTTCTTCCTGATCCTCCTGTTAATGCGATGAAAGCGAGCTCCAGCGGCCTTTTAAATAAGATCAGGTTGGAATGGGTTGGTAACTGTTTGTAGGATCTATATAGTTTTCGTATTTTTCTCAATTTGCTTGGGTACACTCCCAAGACCACCACGACGTAGCAGAAAGATGGCACTGATGTGAGCGAGAAATGCTAGCTTAAGCAGCCCCAAGATTAGTAGTCATGTAAAACTGTAAAGCTGCAAAAGGTGTCGGGAAGATGCCAAGTGCTTGTATTAAAGGCATTTTCGTAGTCTGCCAAAACAAGGTCAACTCTGTGCGGTCAGATGTCCATGTCGAGTATGAGGGCTGGGATGGGGTTGAGCTGAGAAGTAACAAAAATTAGATAATGGTTACTTCCACAGAAGAATGATGACCTCTCCCATAGATAATTGTTTATGATGGAAATGGAGCAAAAGGAGATATCCACGCAAGTAGAATAACGGGTATCAAAAAGTTCATGCGTTGGTAGCCCAGTGTTCAAGCATCCCAGAAAGGCCCGTTGTATGCATTCAATCGGCCACTCAGCGTTTGTTGACGTAAAATGATCTCCCCACAGCGAATGGCGCATATTGAAATGTATGGATAGCTAAGAGCGAGGTAGAGGGAATACAGCATTGGGGTTTTGTTCAGGTAGACTCGTGCTACTACAGCATATGAGTGAGTTTGGAGTTAGGGGAGTAAAAGGGACCAACTCATGGAAGAAAATCGCTGCTCCCCTCTCTCATTAGATGTAGGGAAATCATTGAACAAAGAGGAAGAAAAAAAAGACAAATGCTTATCGTGTCTTAACAGATACACTTCGGATAAGGTATCTGAGCCCCCCACCACAGCAAGGTATATACGTTAACGGAGGGGGGGATAATAATAATAATAATAATAATAATAATAATAATAATAATAATAATAATAATAATAATAATAATAATAATAATAATAATAATAATAATAATAATAACTAAGAAGACTAGAGTAAAGTGAATATTACTACGTTTTAATAACTAAATATAATTACAAAAATGGACCTTGTTAGACCTTATTGATATCAGAAATCTCAAATAGTCAAAATCTTATTACGAAAAAAAAAAAAAAACTTAAATCCTCTTGTCATGGGGGAAAAAAATTAAAACTATAAATAATAAATTAATAATTAAATTAAAGTTAATTACTAATTAATATTAAATAATAATTACTGTAAAAATAAATAAACCAATAATAATAATATTAAAAATAAGAAAATGATAGTAATAACAACTAAATAGTAATAATAATAGGTAATAAACTACATAGTAATAATAATAGGTAATAAAAATATAAGAAATTGTAACGATATTGTCAATAAAATTAATAATATAATAATAATAATAATAATAATAATAATAATAATAATAA
>JABUQX010008800.1:17500-22500 GCA_015478945.1 Trachelipus rathkii
TAAAATGGCGATTGACTTAGCCGATTACTTCTTACTTTTTGGGCCACAACCGGTCGCAAAAATTATGAGAACTTTTTAGATTCGAGGTTAAATAAAATCTAGTTCGATTATATATGATCACTAGCGTCACATTATAAAATAAGATTCAGTACCAAGTTATGTTTTTTTTTTCCTCGATTCCTTTTTAACTTAGATTTTTAGCGTTTCTCCAACTCGGTCTTTAGCGTAAAAATTTTCTTTTACTATTTTCACGCTCTTCTAATTATTATTTATATCTCAAAGCAATTATTATCTTACTTTTTTTTAGTTGTATTTTAATTTATTATTTAGGTTTAAAATTTTTATTTATAGTATTTATTATTATTTTTTTTTGCTATCAGACATTTCGTAGAGTGCGTTTGTGACTAGTTGCATGTGTGGTAGTGTTTTTAAACTTATTGGAATTTATATTCAATTATTTATAGTATATTTTGCTGATTAATAGAGGTTTTTTACTGTTTTAAAAATTTATGGTTTTAGACTATTCATGAGGATAAAATTTTCCTCATAATATTTAAATATATTTTTTTTTTATGTCTATTGTTTCTTCTGTTAGTTATATTTTTAAATATAAAAATTATTTTTGATTGCGTGTGTGCGTCGTGATAGCGTTGCGTTTGTGATTATTTGGCTGTGGGGATGTTTTATGCTGTTTGGGTTTCGCTAGATAATATCTAAATATTCTCTCGTTCCGGTTTTTTTTTGTTGGGGTGCTCGTTGTTCTGTGCGTAGTGCTTGTCGGTGTATGATAGCAGATTTGCCATAGGCGTGGGCTTTAAGTTACTTGCGGAACCTCCTCTTTCCTTATACCTCCGATTGAGCGTGTGCACTCATTACTTCTGCTATGCTCTCACTGCAAAATTACTTACCTCTCAATCTTCCTCACCTAATTATGCTCTTAGTGCTGAGGACCCAGCGCTCGTTAAGAATGTTCATCCCCTCCATACTTTAATATATTATCCTATGTAAGATATTAAAACCTTCCTTATAAACACGTCTCACTGAGAATCTCTCGAATTCTACTCCTATTATTAGTATAATCAGATGTTCTGTGGGCTTAAATTTTCTTCCTGCTCATACATACAATAATCTCTCTGCAATACTAGCTTAGCTTATCTATCTAGCGAGAACAGAAGTGCTCTAGTGCCTTTATTAATGAAGACCTACTATACTCTTCTCACTCATGAGATACTTTAATATACTCTTGCAATCCTAGTAATACTGTGAGGCCTCTTATTTTATAGGGAATTTTCGATGTGTTACACTATACACAAATCTTTATTGTAATAGGGTATACCTCTCATATACTGATTTAGTTGGTGAGTGGAGACACCAATCCATCTAGTAATATTTCTCGCAACTGATCTGAGCAATTTGTTTAAATAACCTTATCACACATTTTTCCGGATCGTTCACCAAACACTGTGTATTCTTGAACACACTTTGACTTATGTTTCAATCACGCAACTAGTTCTCTCTCTATATAATAATACACCACCTTCGTACTTCCCTCTTTGATTTGGTTTAAATCTGACCATCAACATATAGTCATCGTTCATCTAATCTATTCGCAATTTATTACATGTGTCAATTACATTTTCCTTCTAATATCCACAACATTCTCCATCCTGCCTTATTGCTGGTTTTATTCTACTGAGGACTTTGATTCGGGAACGATTGGGGGCATTGCGTTGCTTCTACGCTAACTAAATTGAAGTGTCTGCTTTGACTCTTAAGATGACTTCAGATTCTTGTACCGATAAGTGGGAACTGTTAATTGATAATGGGTGAATAATTGAGCAGGCTTCATTTTCCTTCCTGGCTAAATCTTTTTCTCCCTTCAAAAATCTCATGGTTCGATCGTGCTTGTTCCTATTGCCATTGGAGCTAGAGACAATGCTTAATCGGGTGTATGGAAAAATTTTCGTGTCTTACCTAATACGCTCTTGTCAATATTTTCATATTCTCAGCTAGAAATCTTGCAGGATACTTCTATCGCGAGCTCAAACGGACTTTCATTAACGATAAAAAATGCGTGACCTCCTTGGTTCTTTCCTACATGTACAAATCTCTCTGGCCTCCTGCCAAAAACACTCTCTTCTAACAACTTTCTGTAAATCATCCTTCCTCCTCTTATTCGCTGCTCTGATAATTCTGTTGTTAATACTCAACTGAAAAGGTCCAATCATCTCTATTTGGACCTTCTATTTCCTTACTAATATCAACCTAATGGGACGATTCTGCGTATTCCTCTTCCTCCTTCTTCTGCCTTCTTCAGGTTGTCCTATGCCTTTAACTTCATTCATTTCATCAGGTGCATGAGCTCTCTGAAATCTATAATGAACGTATAGGTGAAGCGGTGGCCCGATAGCATATCTCTCTACCGTAAATATTGATGGAACTGTGCTCCATGCTGACCCTTCACTCCCTCGTGTGATAACGTATTAATTCTCTATGTCCTCAATACTAGCACTTTCCTCAGTTAGGAAGCGGCGCATATGTTACCAACCTATTTCCGTAAAAAAATGATGCCTTGATCCTTCTAACCAATCGCCCTATTAGCTCTCACTTGTATTATTTCTAAGAATCTTTTGAAACCCTCTCACCTCACTTCTTAGTGAATCATCTGGAATCTCTTTCTCCTCTTTCTGATTACCAGTACGGTTTTTCGGGGCTCGAGATCTACTGGCGAATACTTTACCTATGTAAACATATGATTATGGTTTTTCCCGTCCCTTATAGGAACTACTCGGAAGACTTGTGTGGTTAGCTCAGCTTGACATAATCCAAAAGCATTATTGATACCGGTATATATATTATTGAATGGACTATTGGCATGGACGTCACTGCTTCGTGCCCAACGCTCCGCCATCCTGCCTATTGGGTTTCCTTCTATCTTTGCCTACTATCTCGCATGATCTTTACGATTTCTTTCAAACTTACCGCGTGGCTCGTCTTGCTAGTTGTTGCGTGGTGCGCTGCGACTTCTCTTTTTTGTCATATCATCTTGTGTTTTTTCAAGGGATTGCATGTTTTGATCTCAATCGTACTTTATTGCAGCTGCTTTTCAATCAAGTATGGATTCTTTTCAGCACTGCAATGTCTTTTACTCTATCCTACCTCTTCGAACTATATAGTCTCCAGTATGACTTAAGAACTCATATCTATTCTTCAGAGCCTCCTTATCCTCATAATTCATCGTGGACACTTCCTATATTTACTTCGTGGAGGAATTAGATAGCGCTCTACGATCTATATCTGGTTACTCTCTCTCGATACTTTTCTGATTCTCGCGACTGATCTGAGATATAGAATTTTATACTAAGTGAGGTTTGGAGTCGTTCTCTAGCTATTAGTGGAAATTTATAATATTTATTTTAAATTAAACCCAACATCTACAAATCTCTCTCTCTAAGGCACTTAACTTTTCTATTCTCTTTCGACGGTCTTCTCGTCTCTCCTGTTGACTAATATAAACATCCTTGGTATTAACTATAAACTCAAATAAATTGTTTTGGCTAAACCTCAATCACTAAGTGGTAGCTAGGGCCGCTCTCAAAGAATAACTGCGTGATTAGATCTTTTAGAGGCGAGACTTTTTTTTCCTCTCTCTCATTTTCTACTCCACCTATATAAGGGTCTCATCGCCCTGTATGGAGTATACTTGCTGCTGGTGATATAGTGGGTGTGTGCAGTACTGTTCTCATATCTATGGTGATTCCGGTTTTATTTCTCATTTAGATGGGGTCGAGTCAAAGAGCCTAATAATAAGACATTATAAACTTGTACTGTACTTCTTAAGTTCACTTTGACCCTTTTATTTGTTGGCGCTAGATGCTTAGTGTACTTATCCTGCGTTTATAGTTACTGTACAGGCATTGCATCGAGGGAACTATCCTCACTCGCGTACATCCACCTTTACGACGTTTTCGTAGCACAAGGGGTGCTATATCTGTGTCGGCATATGAGTTTTTTGTTGATGTTAGTTGTTGATGTTAGTACCTCCAGACTGGTTCCCTGCTGCGGTGCTTCTTTCATTCCTGCCAAATATGTTTCTAGTGGATATTACTCTTCATCATCTGTGTTTTCCTAACTCAATTTAATTTTCCACTCACCTTAAAGCCTGCGTCTGTGGCTCTTATCTGCGTAATTTGAGTTAGTGAATGGATTTTGAGGCGTTCAACACCCATTTCCTTGATAAGTTTTTGCCCCGTGCCTCGTATTGTATAATATTTATATAGTGACAACTAAATAAGAAAATAAAAAATATAAAGGTCTATAAGGAATTCCTTAGCTTAGCTGAAACCTCAACATAGAATATGAGCACCCCGACTTGGCTGATGAACTCATGGTTCTAGATGTGCTAATTAAAAATAAGCTGATAACCGATGAGCTCGCTTGACCAAAAAAAAAAAAAAAGAGACAGTAAGAACACATAGTGGAAGCCGCCTTATCTGCAAACCCTGGCAACAGCACTCAACACTGATAGTGACGATGGGGCTTTTCAGCAAATAAAGCCCTGAAGATGAGATTTGAGGATATGTTAAGAACTTTGATAAGTTACAGCCAGAAATGCTATGACATCTCACACCTGTCAAAGGAATCTACCAGAAACCGCATAGTAGATGAACGAAGATGCAGTCATCAAGAGCAAAGGTATAATTCAATTATTTGACAGTCTGTAGAAAGAGGAGATGAGGGCTCACGAAAACATGTGAGATTGCTGCCACAGAGAGAATATCTTTGCAGGCTATATATACGTGCGCATTGAAAATTGAGCCAGGTTTTCTAATTATTATCAGTGCTTTGCAGAGCAAATAAATTATCAGACAACCTCCTTACACAGTCGAGAGAAGAGGTATTTATATAGTGCTGATAGGTAGGTATGTAAATACACCCAAAAAAGGAACAGTCTCTCGTCAGATACTAAAGAAAGCTTAATGTTTTGTGCATCACAATTT
>JABUQX010008800.1:30000-31805 GCA_015478945.1 Trachelipus rathkii
GTTGGTGTTTTTCAACACAAACGCAATTTGTATTTCTTCTTTTACTACCAAGGCGAATAGAAAAGACATTAATCACATTGGAAAAAATAAACTAAAATTATTTAAATATTTAGGATAAATATTATGTGCCAGGCAGGCTCACCAAGTAATGGCGTGCTTTTTCTTTTCCTTCTTTGGAAACCAAATGACGAGCATGAAGATCTAATACACAGAGTGGACTGAGTTTAATATGACTTTTTTCATTTGGAGCTTTGTCTGCCCCCTCCGCACTCTGATTACGCCGTTTTCTTTCTCGCGCAGAGTGAACCCAAGACTATCCTAGACTTAGTCCTTTAATAACCACCTTAATATTGCATTTTTTTCAATCTTTAGTAATTGAACGCACGCAATAGAGTATTCTAAAAGTTGATCGCAATAAAAATCGCAATTGACCTTTCTACTAGTGTCCTAACTTATGACTTATTATTTAAATGATCTCTTTATCATCCATACTACGTTGTAAAATGAAATGACGGTCCAACTTTCTAATTAGATCGCAAATGAATATTTGGATTATTGAGGCATGTATCAAATATGCTAAAACAGCCTACTGAATCAATTTGATGAATGGAAGTGCAATATGACGTAGTGACACCTGATCTTGGTATCTATCTGGATCGGTATATAGTACAACGACGCGGGCGGACACGTACTGAGCCGTGTGATATGTTGCACTTTCTTCCTAGGACCAGAGGACCATGTTCTGTGCCAATACATTGATTTATTGAATTTACAATTAATGGGGGTTGGTGTGATATCAACATCAATAATAACTATGTGTGTTATATGAAACGACTCTCATCGCCAATAGAGTACTGAAAAACTTGTGTGAGTATTTATCAAGGAATATAGTAGTCCTATCTAGTCCTAGTATGTAGACTCATCTTCGAAAGTCTCACAACGGACCAAGAGATTGAAGTACGTTACTAAATAGCATGACACGAGATCTCATAAAGTTAAACATCACACATAATTGGTATGACACACCTCCTCAGTAGAAACGCAGTATCTCTCAAAATCTGTAGATACGGAGGTAATCTAATAAAGTTAACCTATCTTAAATGAATTTTATATATATTATATATATATACTACTATATATCATATTAATATATATATACTATATTATAATATATCATATATATATATATATATATTATATATAGTATATATATCTATAAATATATATATATAATATATATCATTATTTCTATATATATATTCATATATATATAATATATATATAATATACATATATACTATATATATATACTACTATAAATACCTTATATATATATATATATATACTATATATATATATAATACTATATATATATATTATATATATATATATATAATATAATATACTAATATATATATATATATATTATATATATCCTATAATTATACTATATACATATATATATATATACTATTATATAATCATCATATATATATATATATATATACTATGTTTATACTATTATTATATATATATTATATATATACTATATATATATACATATATATATATAAATATATATATATCTACTATATATATATTATATATAGTATATAAATATATATATATTAGTTATATATATATATATATATATATATATATACTATATATATTTATATATACTATATATATATCATATATATATATATACTTATCTATAATATATATATATATAATTATTACTATATTTATATATATCATTAATATATATATAATATATATATATATATAATATACAACACACA
>JABUQX010008801.1:0-32500 GCA_015478945.1 Trachelipus rathkii
ATATATATCTCGATTATATGAGATATATTAATATCATCAGTACACATACAACAATCATATTATTTGAGCTAGTTTATAACCATTTAGGAATCAAAAATAAAAACATGATTATTGCGGATTATAATAGTAATAACGATAATATAAGATTATTATTTTATTTAATATACAAACCTATAATTATAATAATACATTCTTTAATTAAATTATTATATTAGATATAAATACCATTTTTATTTATTAAAACACCTCCATTATTCAATTATATAACTTAATCAATATATATAATTAACTAAAAAATAAACATCATAATTAATTAATATAATATAATACATAAAGTTAATATTTTAAAATATATAATAACTTATTTAATAAACACTTCATTAAAAAATAATTCTAATAAATAACTCTATAATATACTAATATAATAATACATAAATACAAATAATATATATAATAATATAAATAAATAATACTACTAATATAGATATATATTATATAATTAAATACTATAATTTATATATAAATAATATAAGTATAAATATATACATATATAATAACAATACGGTATATATATATATAATCATTTATAATTGAATATATAATATATTTAATATTAATATATACCAAAAATAGTAAATAACATCTAAAATATGTTTGGAAGTAGAAATAACCTTATGTAGTAACTAATCTTAATATATTACAATATTATATAAATATATTTATCTGCCTTGAATTTACTTCAAAATTCCCAATTTCTCTTCAATTGTGTCAAAATATACGTCATTATATTCAAGTGACGTCTCGTATGGAAGTCTGGGGAAGTACTTAAAAATAGCACCAATGCTTAACATATGTGTTTTTAATTGTCTTTTCAATATATGAAGATTATGACAATTCATTTAATGTAAATAATTTTTCTAAACGAAGTGATTTATAGTTTCTTAATGAATAATTTATTTACTAATGAAGCGATGAACTAATTCCCCCCCCCCCTAACAGCAACACCACTAAGAATTACCATATGAATCTTATTAAAAAAAAAAAAACAAATGCCGGGAAAACTATCATATTAAAGAATTTTGTAACATTTCCATATGATAGAGTCTCCTCACTCTCTCCATCATTCATCGGATCTCTCGTCTCATCTTCAACTCTCTCAATCTCTCTCTCTCTCTCAATATCTCCCCTTCTCTCCACAAGACCATCTATAATATCTTCAATCTCTCTCTCTCTCTCTCTCATATCATCAACCTATGACCTTTATTCCGTTTATCCACCTTGCATTAAGCTTGTTACCCAGCATGACAGTTATGCCAACCACTTCAGCTTCTCTCTCATCCTCACGATGAGAAGAAACTTCATCTCTGCAAAACTTCATCTCTGCTCTCAATCATCTCATACAATCTCATCATACAACTCACAGACTTCACAGAGCAGTCTCTCAATCAATCTTCTTGCCAAGTCATCAACTCACTATGTAACTCTGAGACCCCTCACTTACATTTGACTAACATATATCTCAGTCTCAAAGCTACGCAACCATCCGTCCTCTTACGCTCATTCGTACTCTGCTCTGTTCGTACCTGTCTACTCGTCAAAGAGAAAGCATGCTGAATTCTGCGCATCACTCGTACATCGACTCATCTCGAGCACAAATACAGTCATCATCCTCTCTCATCAGCCACCGTCATCGCCCTTCTCTCTCCAGTCTATATATAGCTCTCTCTTTCAATACAGAAAATTAAATACTCATCTATTTTCAATTTTTCGAGCTCGTAATGCAATAAAGAAAAGACTCACTCAACGTCTAAGTCTGGGTTCTCCAACGTCTCGCTAGTCGATCTCATGCAGAGAGAGATCTCTGATCTCGCACTCTCTAGAGGATGAAAAAAGACAACTCTAATCAAATTCTCACTCAAAAGACCATGAAAGGAAAGAAGAGTCAGAGAAAAAAAAAATCTCAATCATAACTCAGATCAAAAAAAAGGAAAAATAAATTACCCTCCACAATCATCCTTAATCTAATATCCCGTCTTCTCCAGTTCACGATGTCGTTCAATCCGGAGTGTTTTTCACCAATCTTTTTAAAAATATTAAGAGCTTATTTTAAGATCAACTGGTAAATTTTGGTTAATCTATTTCTAAGGGAACCTCTCTCTGGTAGCATCTCTCCATTGAAAAGGATTTCTAAATCCCATCTTCGCCTTTGACCGGTTGTTGCCCATGAGTTGGCAACATTCTTTAGTTGCAGTGACGACCTTTACTCTTATTTATATAATTTTAAATTTCATTATTCATACTTATTCACCACACTATTTAAAGTCGATAAATTGTTATTTTCCAATTTTAACAAGAGTTCCGTAGCGAACAATTCATAAATTTCTAATACCTATCGCATTATTCAGCTTTCTACATCTATATACTCTTCCTTTATATTCGATTTTACAACCAAAAATTGTAACTACATATACATATATAGTTATATATAATGCAATTTTATTAAATATCAATAATATATACGATTACTGAATTTTAATTATATTAAACTTAATAAATCTCCATATAAAATACATATTATCTGTTTGTTAATATCCTGAAAGATTCAAAAGACATGAAATATTTAATGTAATAATAGGTAAATCTAAATATATATTAATTTAATGATATATAATAATATATATATAATATATTATATTCAATATAATTTATTAAATTATGCCGTATTGTTTTATAGTATTTTAAATTATATGATTATATAACTTAACATAATTAATTAATAAAATATTAATAAAATAATATATCATATATTTTACCATTAAATATAATATTAAAATAATTTTAATATTATTAAATATATATTATAAAAATATATAAGAATATTTTAATAATAATAAAGTATTGATAAATATGTATATGATAATGTAAAAAAATTTATGATATTTATGTATATTATTATGTATATATGTATTCTTTATCGTATATATTAACCTATAGAAATATCTATTGTATAACAATACATGATAATTAGATGGAAAAGAGAGCCAAACCCTGAGCCGGAATCAATATGGTAACTCAAATAGACTACATAAATAATAATGAGAGAGAATCGCACAACAGATAGTCTTATACTCACATAGATAGATAGATATATATATAATAGCGACTCACATGGAATATATTATACTCAATTAGAGCACTCCGACGCACGTCTTCCTCAAGTAAATAAAAATAGTTGTTATCAGTTATCAGTCTTTTGGTTTTCAGTTTGTATTATATGTACTGTTACTGGTGATTTCTTAGGAGTTTTACGTAGTTTATTATAATTTATATTGTGCCTATATGTGTGCAACTGATATATGAGATGATCGCGGTATGTATTTCTACCATTTAAATTAACATCCTTATAGTTTTGTTCATCCATGTTTGTTAAAACAACGATGTTTTGTGGTCGTATCTTGGAAGATCGTCACGTGTGAGTTAGATAGAGTCTTGTGATTTGCGCCAATTGTGCGGAAATTATTGTGGATTTAAAAGGTGACTTAGGAAAGCAATGTCTTGTGCTCATTATGTCTCAATATTGGTATATGGAAACTATATTCTTGAGAAGATTCTAAACACGCAACGGCGAGATTAGTGATATAACTGGTGAAGCTTGATATTCTTAATACTTGAGTGGATGTTGGGTGTAATTAGGAAAGTGATATGGCTGTGTTAAATGATCTCTCATGACATAAATTAGACTTAATAGGGTATTATCCATAGTTTTAGTGTGTCTAACATAATAATAAGTTGGAATTTGAATTGGTATGTTAAGTGTTTTGCTAAGTGATTCTGATTAGTATGATAGGATGAGTGATAATGAAGGCAATGTAGATTGAATAAGTAAATTGTATTATTGAGGAATAATGATAAATAATGCGCGATAATGATGTGATGAAAATGATGGAAAAAAAAGGATAGAGTAGGGATATATGGACCAAAAGTTAGTTATTCATGATGTTATGGTATATAGGTGGTTGATCTCAGAGGAGACGGGAATATTCAAGTGGACAAAATGTGGGTATGTCGTGTTAATATGCTATATATAGGATAACAAGGAAATTTGAGGGACAAACATCAACTAAAATACTACGAGGGAACTAAACTCGGTGTTAACCAACCTTGAGGACACGTAACGAGCCGCACCTTGGTATATTCCTATTATATAACGTAGAGACTAGATCGCTAATGACTCTGTAGAGTACTTGTATAAGTATAACCTTACACCTAAATAACGAGGTCACACACCTCTTTATAACACATGTAGTATAAATTGACTTATAAGAGAGAGATGAGTTAGAGATTTATTAGTGTAATTCGTATATGGATAAAATAGAGAGAGTCATATTATTATTTCTTATATAGATAATTTATAATTTATTATAAGTTCAAATTAAATATTTGGTGCCATAGATTAGAGATCAGAAGCGTAGTTTAGAACGGTCGGAATAAACATGCGATAATATTAAATATTATATATAAAATTTAGACACAAGATATTAATAAATAGAAAGAGATATTGAGGTATTGAGTAATATTGATGGCAGAAATGGTCGAGATATAATAAACTTGGATACCATGGTTAGTGATGAAGTAATAGAATAAAATAATAGTAATTAGGAATGAGGATTAATTAGAAAATCTCACCATAAAAGATAAAAATAAATGAAATGAGAGAGAGAGAGATATATAATATAATATGAATAATTAAGATATTATTAACTCAATTAATGTTTAATAAGCCAGGATATATTAGAAAGAATAAATTATATAGATAATAGATCTAGTAATAATGTTTAATATATCTATGAGAGAGTAAAGATATATGGAGAGAAGTAATATAATAATATAGTGACTGTCATACGTGTTAATCATATAATATATAATAAATAATTAATAATAATAATTCATAATAATAATAATAATAACAAAAACAAAAACGACAACGACAACAACACAACAACAACACAAAACAATAAACAACAACAACAAACAATAATAAATAAATATAATAATAATAATTAATAATCATAATAATATAAGTGAGACTATCCTGATTTATGTTCAGATTAATTTATTATTATTATTAAATAAATAAATAGAGAGGAGTAATTAAGATAAATTAGTTTAGAGTTATAATAAGGTAAAAATATTTCATGAAATCCCCATTTGTTATTCGTCTAATGTGACCTATAATAAAATAATAATAAGAATAGATATAATAATAGATTATAGTGCCGAGAGTATAGATAATAATCTTAAGAGTAGATATAATTGGTATAATAATATATTAAATATATTAGAAATATAATATAATAATAATTATTTTAATAGTTTAACATGAAAACTGGGAAAGAGTATAGTTATGAGATATATGCTAATATTGTTGGGTAAATAGAGAAAAAGAGAAATCACGAGTTTTCATTACTAAAATTCAGAACCACAATATAAGCTGAAGATGTTCTAATTTTATCTTATCTAGTCCAATTATGGAGAGAGCATTGCAGTGCTGTGTATGTGTGATGTAGTGTGTGTGTGCTGTGTGTGTGTGGTGTGTGTGCCCCTATGCATGGGTTGTGAGCGCTGCATGTTGATGTGTTGATGTTTTTAAGCACTTAAACAGCATATCGAGAGTAGTGCAAGAGTATTTATGATATCCTTGAGTGGAGTTCGTACAGTATCATGTTGTTTTAATGATTCTGTGTGGTGTGTTAGTTATGTGATATGTGGCAAACAGGAGAGTGTGGGTAAAATTTATGTTTTCCAATGAATAGCGGCAAAAATTTAAAATTAATATTTCTGATCATGAATGTATTAATCGTAAGAGGAGTGCGAGGAATAATTATTCGACTTCTAGAGGTATTTTGAATAGAGAGTATGTGAGAGTGAGTGATAGTTAGAGAGAGTAGGAGAGAGAGCAGGAGAGAGAGAGGGAGAAGAGGAGAGAGAGCAGAGAGAGAGAGGAGAGAGAGGAGAAGACCCGTAAAAAAGGAAGAGAGTAGAGAGAGAGAGAGAGAAGAGAGATGAGAGATAGTATGAGGGAGAGAAGTATGAGAGAGTATAGAGGAGGAGAGCGAGTCCAATTGTGAGGTATCTTCCTCAATTTGTTTCTGAGATGTTTACCTGAGAGTTCCTGGTTTCCGTCTAATAGAGAGTTTGTTTGCAGTTTTATGATAATTTGCTTGTCTTCTCTTGCTCAAAATTGTAAGCATTATTAATGAAAATGAGATTGTGTGACATAAATTATTATTTATTAATCCTAGATAGAATAGTAATTGAAAAAAATTCTCACTCATCATTTCTATATTAATGTTAGTAATTATTTATTGGAGGATTTTAGTATATTTTATTTATTGAGGGTGGACACATATGTATTTATGATTTAGTTTGAGGTAATACTTTGAGTATTCAGAGAATTATATGCTCTCTGACTGATGAGTTTAGATATGGTAGTTAAATAGTTAATTATTCATGTTTTAATGTAGATTATGTTGATTTTAAAGTTTAGGATCTCCATGTATTGATTGAGAGTGATGGTAATTATTATTGTATAAAATGTTTGTGAATGCGGGTGATATGTCCGTAGTGGGTTTTGAGTTGTTTTTAGATAAATCTAATTAGTTTAGAAATTATTATTAATTATTGATTTTTATGAAGATTAAAGGATACGGAGCCAGGAAAATAGTAAAAGGTATACTATATCTTAAAATTTAGAGTTTTATTTCTCTAAGATGTTAAGTTTTTACTTGTAATTGCTATATGTCATTGAAATATTTAGAGAGAATGGGACGTATTATGATGAACTTGGGTCGTAGGTCTCTATCTCATGGTTTAATTTGGAGGATTATTTAATGAGATCGGTGCCTTTTTTCACTAGATTAGAGGTTGAATCGACCAGTTTAGGCTGATCGCGAGCTGTTTATTATTTCGTGTTGTCTATATTCTGTGTTTAAAATGTGTCTGTGTTCCCCTTAGGTGGTTTGTTGAAAAGATATTATATTGTCCTGGAGTCCAAGTTTTCTTGTCGTGGTTTGAGAGTTTTTTTCATGTTCTTGTCTTATTTTTTTTTTATTTAATTGTTTTTTCTTTAGGTAACATTTGTAGGATCATTTCTTTTTGGTTATGTGTTATTTTATCGTGGTTGTGAGTTTTTTTTTCTCATCTGAGTGGCTTTTTGATTATTTTCTCACTTGGTTTATCGTTAAGGGTGTTTGGTTGTGTTTTTGAGACTCTCTTACCTCTATTTTTTTGCGATAGTGAATTGCGTAGGGTGTTTCATGGATTGTGATTGTTTTTGTTTTGAATGTTTGTTGATGAGTTATATTTCACTAAGTTGTTTTTCGGTATTTTTGATTAGAATCACTATTATGAAGTTGTGTTGCTTTTCTGTTTGGTTGTGTCTTTGATGTTTTTCTCTTTACAGTGTCAAATTTTAAATTAAATGTTTCTCCACCACATTTCTGGTATGTATGGAGCTCGTCTTATTAAGTATGTCGTGCTTCGGTGTTCTTATAGGGTGGTCTGTAGCTTTACTCTTAAGGTTTGAAGTTCTTTTTTGATGAGTCTTTCTTAGGTTTACTGTATTATTATATACTTATACTTATCTTCTTTATTGATTTTATTTATTTTTGATTTATTCTTTTAATAATAATATACTATAATATATTTTTAATATATTCTTCTACTAATATATATATATATCTTATCTCTTACTCTATTAACTTCTTTTCATCACACTATACTTTTACTACTATTTTACTTCATTTTTAGATTTAATATCTTCCTTTGATTAACATAACGTATAGTAAAAGATAATTTAGAGTATAAGCTATTAAATAAACTATAAAAAGTAAAAATAATAGATTTTATAATTATATTAAAAACAGATTGTAAAACATGATAATATGTTAAGTATTTATAATGTTAATAAATAAAAGCATCTAATATTATACTTATTATTTATTGAATCAGTTTACAATGATATATGATTTAACATTAGATTTATCTATTTCTTATTATATTATTATTATTTGCTAAACGTTTTTTTTATATAACCTTTTACTTAAATTAATAAACCATATTAAAGACTAATTATTATGAATTTAACTAGCAGTATAACTTTCAGTCCTTTTTAAACCTTAATTTAATATAAACTTTATTTTTATTAACCTTTAAAGACCAAGATGCCTGAATTTAGAATACGCAGTACAATTTCATTTTTATAAAATAACCCTAATATTATATTTTTTAACTTAAACTCCTATTATTTACGAAATACCTGTTACAATACATATTTACAATATCATTTCATAAACCTTATTTCAAATCTTTATAATTATATTATATAAACCTTTATATTTTATAAACCTTATAACATTTATTTTTTAGATACGTCAAGTAACAATTTATTAATATTTTATAAAATACCTATATACTATTATTATAATTTTATAGCGCCTACGCTGGGGATAAAGGAAAGGTTGAACCCTCTCGCCGCTCTCAATGCGGATCGCTAGGTTCAATCTCTCATCGTAGCAGTCAGAGTTTTTCATTCCTGGGTGGCAGAAATTTAAAACTCACGGTACTGCGAACGTTAGGTCGAAGCTGGTCAGGGATACGCCGGCCTTAAGTTCGATTTCCCTGTAGTCCCCCATGTTCCTTTCACTTCCTCGTGATGTAAGGGGTATCTATTGTATACGTTTATAAAGTAAGTATATATATATAATAATAATAACTATTATAAGTATAATAATATAGATATCACCTTATATCATATTATATACTTATTTCTATTATACTTATATATTTATATATCTAGGTATATATATATTAATAACTCCAATCCAGGAGGTAAAAATGGAGAGATAGCTACATCGAAGATACTCAGGTTTTAAATAAGCCTTTTCAAGGTAATTTAAGTTTACCTAAATTACTTAAGTACTACAGGAGGCTTGATTACTCGTCAAAGAAAATATTTCTGAGTTTTCAAACATCAAACTCAGTTTATTTTCCCATAAAAATTTTCTACGAAAACTTGTCTGCCTTTTATAGCTTCTAATTGCTTCCCTATTTACCATGAATTGAAAATACCAGTATTTAATAGTTTAACTTTTGGAAAAATGTAGTTTCAGCTTTTAAAGAGAGCACTAATAGACAGAATGGAAAAGATAAATTGAAAACAGCACGAAACACAAAAAATGAGCAAAAATTAAGAAATATCATATAATATAATATATATTATACTAACATATTATATTATATATATATACTATATTTATATATATATATTATAATAGCTTGTATTATATAACTTTTATAAATAATATATATTAATATATATACATATATTATATATATTAATATATCATAATTATTAACTTATATCATTAATAGATTATATATGGGGGAACCTAAATTGGAAGTAAATATTATACTTTGTCACCATTCAACAAGTGATTTGTCTTAAAAAATTGTTCCTGTAAAGTTTCTCTATTTAAGTTAGTGTAAATATTCGAGTTCTGATGAAGGTGCCAGATGTATTATGTAAATATGGGTGTATACTTGTTCCTGTTAGATTAGAATGCGTTAGATTATTATTATTATTATTATTATACTATATTATTATTCTATTATTTTATTATTCTAAATTATCTTTATTATTATTAATTAATAATGTTATTATACTTTAGTTATTATTATATTATTATATTAATTAGAATTATTCATTATATTATTTTTTTATTTTTTTATTATATATTTTATTATATTATTAATTATATCACGTACACATTATTTATTATTTTATATTCTTTTAAATTAATTATTCTCATTATTTATTATTATTATTTTTTATTATATTAAAATTCTATATATTTTATTATTATCATGAAAATGCAAAATATATATATATTATAGATTATTATCTTATTGATTTTATTTTTATTAGATAATATCATTAATTAATATATTTATTATTTTTATCTGCAGTATATTATTCAAATATTATTATTATTTATTATTATCATATTAGAATATTTAATTATTAACCTTTAATCTTTTAATGATCAATTTTAAAATCACCTGTAATAACTCAAATTTAATTAATTATTATCATTTTGTTAATAATATGATCGTCATAAATAAATAGGGAATTAGCAGTTTATGTATTAAAAGATTAAATTTTCAAATTTAACCAATTTTTAATACAATCAATTATAAGATTATTAATTATTATTCAAATCGAACACGATTATAACCAAGATATGTTTAATTTAGAAGACAATTATGTATTGTATAAAGTCTCTTATTTTTTATTAAATGTTCTATGCAATAATAATTTTTATAAGTTCCTTCGAAAGATTGTTTCTTAACAGATCTATTAACAAATGGTTATTATTCTTAGATAAAAATTATACAATTATTTGCTATGTACATATTCTTTCAAAATATTGATTTAAATATATACATGTATGTATAAGCAAAATTTTATCTATTCACATTCACTGATTATGTTAACTATTGACAAGTGTGATATTAAAATATTAATCCTTAGTGAAAATAGATATTGATATATCTTGAATAAGATCTCTCATTTCTTTTTAGACATATTAATTCTTAACAATTTAAGTCAATTCTTCTAAGGAAATTCGGTATCTTTATTTTCGGTAGATCATGATCACTTATATATTATATTAAATTTAATTATTTTCTAATTAAAAAATTATAAATAATGATTAAGATAATAAGTGAACTAGAATAATATGATCGAAATCAATTATTATGATTAATATTAAGACATAATTCATTCTTACTTTGTAATAGCTGAAGATATGCTGACTAGGACATTAGAAATTAGCAGTCATAATTGGCTGAACAGCTTTGATACAGTGGGTGAGTTTTGTTTTTTCCTTGGGAATGCAAATCCCTTGAAAACTCACTCCGAGAGCTTGTTCGTAAGATCCTGTATCGATCAACTACGCGTCATAATAGGGTACTCCGTGCACGCGATTGTTCCGTCTCAAATATTAGTCACATATTATCCTTGATGATCATCTCGCTAAACTACTCATAGTAAAATGGATAAGAACATTGGTAGTACAGATATCTTCTAGAGTTAAGATTGCATGAGACGGAGAGGATTTCACTCAGGATATGATTCGTGGCCGAATCTTTGCGCCATCTATAAGTTATAGTAGAGTATATAACTGAAGAACGAGATTGGAGATTCTATTATTTAGGGGCGGTTGCACCGTCATTATGAATATAGCATCTTGCGTCGATTTATAAGAGTAAATATTTTCCAGAAATATGCCTTTATCCACAATAGTTTTTCTCGACCGATCTCTGTGACATTAGAATTAGAGGACCTATGCCATCCCTATCAACAAATGAATTTAAATTCGCTCTAGTATTTATTTTTGCCGTTTATATGCACGATTCTCTACTTCTCTATTATGATGTAACCGAAGAGATGGTAGTTTACTCATACTACAATATTATTGCTCTATTATCGGTACAGTCATGTGGTAATATCGTATCAATTATATATTCATTTCCTGTCAACAATCAAAGTAAGCCAGAGGAGACAAACTTAGCCATCCCTTTTTAATACTTCTAGGCACATACTGAGTATAATTACGAGAATAAGTATAACAATTGTTGCTCAAAAAGAAATGAAGGAGGGAAATCGTAGTGGTTTAATATAAACGTATTGAATTTTATTTAAAAAAGTACGCATATAGAATACAAAGCGTGCAATTGAAAGCTTCAAGGGATACAAATATTCTACTCAGAGCACTACACCAGCTTACAGTAAGTAGACAGACAGAATGCACCATCTATCAAAAATATATATAACATGAACACATCTCTGTTATTTCGAACTTCACCATTTTCTTTTTTAAGAGAGGAAACATTACTCTATCATATTGGTGCATTCTTATTATTAGATAAGCGTTTTTTACATTATTGGTTGATATGATGTAGACATTCAATAGATTTGCTCTTTTATCCATGTTGTTCTACCTTTCTACTTTTTGCTTTGCTTATTGTAGCTATTATACCATTTATCTTAACTACTCATTTCTCACTATATAGAATGAAAACTTATCACCAGTGAGTATATTTAATTTAAAGTATATACGTACAAAATTTTTAATTATAGATAATGTAGTAAAACCTAATATATATATATATATAGCAAACATATAAATCTTACTCCAAAATTTTGTGGCTCTATATATTACTATACTATATTATATCGTAAAACATAAGATAGTTCTATTACTACTTAGTATATATATTATACTTAATAATATATAATAATATATATATATATTTATATATATTATAATCTTATATATATATAATATATATTATATATATATAATAAATAATATATATAATAATATTAAATTATATATATATATATATATGTTATATATATATATATATTAATTATGTAATATTATTAAATATATATATATATAATATATATTATATATATAATATATATTTAATATATTAATAAATATATATAATATATATTATATATATATATAATATATATATATATTATATTAGGTTATTTATGTCAAATTTAATGTAGCCTTGAGGATGTCTATTATAATTTATTGAATGTACTCATCTATATAATATTTATAATATATATTAATAACGCCAATTACTATAATGTACATCAATGCAAACCTTATGTTTTACATTAACATATAGTACATTATCACTCTCGAGTTTCTACATATTAAATATAATATATCGATATATACTTAACAATTAACATATATAATATCGTACTCATATCACAAAAAACTAATAGTAACATTGACAAAATAGTTATAATCAAATTATCCAATAAAGGATTTTATAAATATTCTATAAAATAATATATACAATAATAAGTAACAATATATTATTATTATCAATATATATATATCACTAAACTATAAAAACATTTAAATTAATTTTAAAAAAAATTGAAATGTTGAATTTAAATTAATATATTCAGTGTATATATATACATATATATATATTTATACAACATGTGAGTTTATAAAAATTTGAGGAGTCATAATCATTAATATAATATATAATACTACTCACACCTATTGTATATCTATTACTATCAAAGAACCGATATACATATATTATTTCTTAAAAGAAGTATATGTGATAAAATATTGTATATATAATTAATTTTAACACTATATATTATATATATAATTTATTATATTTATCACCAGGAATAGGAGAAAATCTATATAGTAGAGAATAATAGAGATGGAGTGAGAGGGCTAAAGGATATACTTAAACGAATGTATGATCAAGAGCTAGTAGATAAATTATTGAATACACTTTCAATTCATAAACAACAGTTGAGATATTAACTACTTATATATAATTTAGTATAAATTATTATTTATCAGGTATTTTTTATGGAATTAGATATATGTTATTGAACTTTCTTCCTATACAAGGAATTATTCCCTGCAAATGATAAATTCTCAGTGTTCATATAATTTACAACACACGACATTAAATTAAATATAGTGAATCACTACTCTCACTCATTATATATATATTATCCTATATATAGTAATATATACCTTATATATATATATAGATATAATAGCCTACGTATATATATACTATATAATATAGTAATATATTATATATATATAGGAATAGATTATAATACAGTTAATAAGATTCATTTATCAGTATATACCATATGATAAATAATGACTGAATATATATGTATAAACTAATTACTAATAAAATATCAAAGTAAATATAAGTACTATAATTGGCAAATAGAAATAAATTCATATAATATATATATAGATACTATCAATAGTCTATATAGTCTACTAATACTCTGAACTAGAAAGGTACTTATAAAAATGTCTATAACTACTTAATACTTATTAATCTAGTTATTCGTATCTGTTAATATTACACACTAATCATATCTGGTAAATTATCAGATAGGTATGAGAGTGCTGTCTTAGGGGGTGCTGAGTGTTCATTGGTTGAGCCATCTAGTTAGTATTCCCATGATGTAGCGATAGAGGTATTAGAGGCGATATGTTTGTGTTGTGTGTTTATAGAATAAATGGGTAATACTGAAGATATAAATATGAATAGTGTGGACTGCTATAAGAGTGGTTGGTCATAGTGGAAAGGATGAATGAAGTACGCCAGGCTCTGAGCTAACACGCGGATATTTAATATTATTAATTAATATCTCTACTATGGTAATAGTAGAGTTGATTGTATGGGAATCGACGTTCCGGCTGGGGAGACCGAAGAGAAATGGATTGAGTCGGGTGAATCGAATGTCTGGAATGTGTTGTATAATAGTGGAGTGTTTGTGCAGATGAGGGCATGCGAGAATAATATGGTGTATTTGTAAGGCAGAGAATGGGTGTTAAGATTGGTATGGGAGCTATCGGTCTTCGCGGCCTTTTCACCTACCTGTGGCCAGCGGGCATTGACACACCCTATTATCCACTTGCCGATTTACCATACCGTGAGGGTCCGTCGCAGCTGAGCATCTACACACCCCGGGTGAGTTCTGTCGCCTCTGACTGACCGAGCTAAACTCACTCACATGTAATGTCACAGCACGGAGGGGGCTGGTCTAAGGCTCTTGTGGCTTCCATTATTCTCGAGACCGTATTTGTCATGTTTCAACAATTTTCAACTGCTGTTAATTCTTTCCTCTTGATCTCTAGTTACTAGCACCTTTACCAAGCATGCGTCCCATCTACATTCCAAAAACCTCACAATCTATGGCGTAGACTGCATCAAGAGGAGTGATGGTTTGCCAGGTAAGAGAATGACAGAGTAAATAATAGTTATGACCAATATATAGTAATAAAAAATTTTATTTTATTATTATCCTATTAAGTGATAATACTATTCTAGATATAAAATTAGTTAATTTAATCTAAAGTTATCTTATACTATTGTCTTACGACTCATTTATTATTATTATTGAAATATATTTATATATATATACTATTAACACTATAAGTTCATATTAATATGCCAAATTTGGTGTCCTGAAAAAAGACAAAATGTAAATATAAATAAATATCATATATATATATAAAATACTATATAACACATATATATATTAATATTAATATTAATATTATATATATTATATATAATATATATATATATTATATATATATATAATATATATATATCTATAATTATAATTTATATATAATAATATATTATATATATTATATATATATATTAATCTGAATCAATATATATATTAAATATATATAATACTTATATCTAATATATATATATAGATTTATCATATTATATAATATATATAATATATATATATATATATAATATATATATATAATTGATAATTTAAAGAATTGGTAGTAGATCGTATATATATATATCTTCATAATATATATAATTAATATATATATTTATACGCTATATATCTATATATATAATCTAATAATATATTTATTAATTCTATTTTATAAATTTTAATGATATATAACTTATATTATATAAAATAGTCTAAACTCGTTTAACTTATCTTTACAAGATCCATTCTATCAATGACTAATATTCATTGTAATATTACCTAACTATATATACTAGTGGTCATATGTGTACCTGGAAGTAGTACTTCTTTTTCTGTACTGGAGCTAGCGCTGACTCCGACTATTTATAAAATATTATACTAACTACTATGACTTACTAAGGTCCCCTTAAATTTATCGCTACGGATATCGACTTTACTCCAGGTCATACCAGGTCCCCTATACAAATTCAGATTTATTCGGCTACCGGCTTCCACAGTATACGCTACTCTCCAACATATACATAAAATTTACGAGTTATATATATATATACTATTTTATACTCACGCGCTTTTCTGCCAAGCCTACTAGAATATTTGTTATAACTCATAAATGATGAAATATTTTATTAAGCAACTTTTACGAACAGGTCAAATTAAATAAGACTAAAATATCAGCGATTTACAATTTGCTTAGCGTTGATAACAAAACATCTAACATAATTCAAATAGTATATTTGAGTATATGGATCGGAGTAATATTTACTTATACCTAAATATACTTTATTACGTATGGGTATATTAAACAAGTACTATAAAAGATATTGGAATAACATTAAAAATGAGAGTAGTTATTAATATATATAGTAATTAGTAAAGCATGTATGTTTTTATTATTATTCTTACTATAGAAAATATATTTAAAATAAAAAACTAATACATATAAACAGAAACTTAATTTCATAGTAGCAAATTATAATATGGGGACCTACATTATCTAGGTAATATATCTATTATATTGAGTATATATAGCGCGTGGAAGTAACATGAGAGAAGAGAGAGTATGTATATTAAAATATGGATAACAACAGGTACGATAATATATATATTATATATATATACTACTTTCAAATTATTACTCTCTTATTAGCAATATTAATAAAATTATATTCGTAAAATATATTACAAGTATTATTAATATGGATTTGTAATAATATATAGGTGCGCTATATACATCTATATCGAAAGTATCTTATTAGGAGAACTTCAACTGGAAAGTAGAGGGAGGAGTAAGAATACAGTCTCGAAGTTCTACTACAAACCACACGAAGAAGTATTATAATATTTTTAATATAATTTACTAGCATAAAGTGAAGGAATTTATAAAAGAACACACACTACTAAATTAAATAACAATTATAATATAAATATATATGAAATATATATAAATAACACTTATATATATATACGGTTAGAGAAAAGTAATATATATATATATACGTCAGTATATATATACATGTAAAGCTATCGGTTCTATAACTATAGACCGGCTACGGCGAGAATATATATATACTCACTAGCATGCGAGGTGAATATCCAGGCTAGATTATATTTCTTATTCACTAGAGGAGGCCGATAGCACGGGGATCATGTTTGGTTATAGATGATCAAAATTAGATTTAATATATTCATGAAAATGATAACGAATATAATGAGGGTTATAAATTTTAAGTTGATATAGAAAACTCAGCGCTAAAGTCATATAAGATGACTAGGTCCTAAGTTACTAATGATCCAATGCACTGTCAAAATATTAATGTGCAAAAAAATAACAATAAATGTTAAATGAGAGCTTAGAGTGGTCTTGATAAAGGAATGAAATTAGAGAGAGATATATTGTACGGATGTTATATATAGTTTACTTTATTTAACATTATTATTATTTATATGTTTATTTATTATTACTTTAATAATTTTGCTATTATTATATATTATTTATGGTATTATTATTCATATTAATTTTATTATCTTATTTAATATTATATCATCCTATTATTCATTAATTATTCATCACAAATTTTTATATTTAGTATATTATCTATTAAGATAAATAATAATTAGTTAATATATTATTATTATTATTATTATTATTATATTATTATTATTAATTATTAATATACGTATAGTGCACTTAATACTACGTGAGAGGTATGTATTTATTTCTATTTATTTACCTTTATTAATATTATTATTATATTATTATGTTTTAGTATTATGAGTTACGTTATATTAATTATATCATCTATCTAGTCCCTCAATATTTATATTTATAATATTATTATGTTATTACTTTTATCATATTACAAATTATTAATCTAATTTATTGATTATTATTATTATTTACCTCATTTCCAAATCATACTATATATTAACATTCACTGCATTATTCCTCATTCTTATATATGATTTCAGGATTTGCATATTAATTATTAGCAATACGTATTGTTATGTAAAATATATTAATTACCTATTAAGCTACTGTTTCGTTTCTTTATATGAGAGTGGGGAAGAATAAGAAACGCACACTTAAGTCGTAAGCGCACCTCATTGTTGACAGAATAAATAGATTATTATATGATTAGGGCTGAGTTACTGCTTATATCCATAGACTAGAGATGTATTTAACACGAAGTAGTAATGTATTAGTATGTAATGTCTATCGGCACAGGTGGTGTACTGGAATATTCTGATTGATATTGATATAACTGAATATCTATCGAGTGTTTGGTCCTAAGAACGTTAAGCACTCGCCTATCCGATCATTACTAATAAATTGTAACTGATGTGATTTGTTAATGTAATGGTTTAGGCGTTATGTTATTGCGATATGTATGTATGTATGGTTACGCCTCACTATGAGTGTTATGTAGTATGTAATTGTATACTGTTTTAGGGAAATCAAATGGATAATAGGTAGTGTTATTAGTAATGATTGAGTTGGTGGATAAAAAAGTAGGTAATGGTTATGTATGGCGAAAAGATATGTATTTATAAAGAAAGCTAATTATGTTCACTAGTTAAACGTTGTTATTAGTTATGTATGTATGCTATGTTCTTAGTGAATATTAGAGGTGCATAGTATGTTTATCGTATGCATAACCTGTAGAATATTAACATATAGGTCTGTAAATTAATTTATGAGTTCCACGCTTTTGAGTTATAACTTAGTATATATTTATACCTTTATACAATAGAAGAAGGAATCATCAAAGAGTAGACAACATATACACCGTGATAAAAAAAGCTCTTGTAATATATAAGCTGTTATAGAGCTCACTACATATACTGATATATGAATTATTGATCCTGGCCCCTTTAGATATAAAATAAATGAGACGGTTATCGGATACCTCACGTGGATAGAAAAATGAGGCCGTGATAAAATAAAATAATAACCTTTAAAGTAAATAATAGGCATATGATAATGATAACATATAAAACTACCTATATACTAATATATATAAGATATACATATAAGCATAATAAAACAAATAGTATCTGAATATACATAAGCTTGCTTACCCTATTATAGGTATATAGGATAATTAAAAATATAATCCTATCCAATATAGGTTTGATTCTATATATATCAACGTTTAGTCTTAAGAGAAACGAATGAGGCTATATTCGGAAGACTGTAGTGGGGAGATATCTAAGAAAGGAATATAACAACTAAGATATGAAATGAAGCAAGCCGCAATAAATTGCTCGAGTATTTTATTCAATATATGATAATATCATTATATTACTATTAATATAATAAATAAGAGAGAGAAGCTTTATATATTCATATATAAAAAGATATATAATGTTTATAAATACTATGAGGTCTTTAACTTATGTGCATATTGTTATATAGTATGTTATAGTATATACTAACATAAGTATAAGTACCTTTTATTGAAACAACAAAATGATATAGTAGAATATTTATATCCTACAATCACTTAAATATATATATAGTGAGAATGAGTTAGTGGTGAGATAATGAGTAGTACCATAATAATATGGATCACTATAACTACATAAAATAACTATATATAAATATAACAAAATGCTGGAAGTGACTAACGTATAGATATTTAATATATAAAGCTACTAAAAGAAACAGAATTTACGTAGTTAATTGACTATAAGGAGAAATAAATAATATAATTCAATATAGATATAGTAAAAAGTGCACAAAAACATAAATCATATACAATTACAATATTAATAGTATGAATAAGTATATGTATGGATATGTGTAATCCATATATATATATATATAGTAAAATGGGGTATAGAAGTATTATATGGAATACCACTTGAGTATACAGTAGAAATGAGGTACCGATTCAGTGAGTAATCTGCCCTTTCGGGCCACTTAATTGGAGGGAAATACACATACCACTCACACTCTCCCTTATACGCACTTCAAAATACTTTACAACACTTTTCCCGACTTATTAATCTTTTAATGATTCCTTTTCATCTCCATTAACTGTTTTCAGAGATTGTAGAATCAGTATAGATGAGTGGTCATGACTTCAGGAATGCGACTGAGCAGAGTAGGGCCGGACTCTCACAGGTACAAGCGAGAGAGGTCTTTGAGGAGATACGGGACATAGTGAGATAGATGATAGATAGATAGATAGATAGAAAGATAGATAGATAGATAGAGCCCAGGTAATGCAAAACATTATATAGATGGCATGCAAAGTCCAAATACGTGCTATTCCGGCAAATATTTACGTTTATAGCTGTTCCTCTTGTGGGGTTCCTCAGGTCAATTTCGTTTGATGCCCCGGTAGCAGTCTGCCAACACATTACTGTCTCGTATGCTTTGATAACACTCTTTCGTTATATTTAGGACACCCTGTTCAAAACTTACAGCCCCAAGATTCTCAGGGAATTGATAAAGGTGACTGTACAAGAAATGGATCTTTACACTCACGTTGTGCTCATATACCCGAAAGACAACAACATTTATTCAACTACAATCACATAGTTGTCTGCCTTCTTATTACCGAGGAAAATTTTATAACTGCCATGAGAGATAGCCATGCTGAATTTTCTCTAACGAATCTAATAAAACTTAACTTAACCTAACTTAACTTAACTTAACATAACCTAACCTAACCTCTCCTAACGCTTGCGGCAGGCTGTACAGGAAGTTTTTTTTTGAAGTTGCGTCTACCCTTTTCCCTGTCGATAAATTTTCCTGTCTACCAATATGGGTTTGTTCTCTCGATCTTCTCGTAAGATAAAGAAGGAAATGCAAACACTATACGTTGAAAACAAACATGATATATGTATTTAATGTCTTCACGAATTACTTCATGAACCCGAGCTTGGTATGGAGTGAGGAAAATGCGCTCCCGTCATGGCTGACAACTGAATCCTTCACACTGTTTAGAATCTCTGCTGCAAGAGCTTCACGGATGGGCCAACAAACCTTTTTGTGTCTTGTGCTTTTCCCCAAGCTCGAAGGGGGATTATAAATGTCAATTTTTAAATGATCAATTACAGTTACATGTCTTAGTCTTTTCTTATCACTGTTTATACTTTACACATGAATCAGTATATTGACAAACTATTTTCTTTAAATAAATCTCATTATAAAAAAGAATATGTTAAATAAAATAATAATAAAGAAATATTTAAGTTTATTAATAAAAAAAATACAAGTAAATTTCATACAAACACCAAATAATTTAATATACATTCAAAATACCTCACAAAGTCTAAAACACCAACGTTATTTTTTTTAAATGGACCGCGCAACATTAAACAATATTGAATGAATAAAGTTTCCAAGCAACTTTTTCCAGCAACAGTTTCAATTGCATCCAAAATTAAAAAAACATTTAAACTTTCTAGGGACGAATGAGCAACTTTAATTTATTGAAAAGAGTTTTTTTTAATATTTTTATCTATAATAAATTTATTTTGAAATGTATTTACTTACTAAATTAACTGATGCATTGCTTATATATATATATATATGATATATATATATATATTAATATATTATATATATATTATATAATAATTATTTATATATATATTAATATATATATATATTATATTATATATATATATTATATATATTTATATATATATATATAATTACTATGAAAATTATAAAATATAAATATACTAATATATATATATATATATATATAATTTATATATAATATATATATAATATATTTATTATATTATAATATTAAGTAATATTTATATTTATTATATTATATATATAATTATATATATAATATATATATTTATATATAGTATATATATTATATATATATATTATATATTATATATATTTATTATATAATATTGTATTATATATATTAGATATTAAGTGATGGGCGAAGCCTTCAACTTTTTGCATTAACTGGTTTAGTT
This sequence comes from Trachelipus rathkii, assembly GCA_015478945.1. Lineage (NCBI taxonomy): Eukaryota > Metazoa > Arthropoda > Malacostraca > Isopoda > Trachelipodidae > Trachelipus > Trachelipus rathkii. The sequence goes on from JABUQX010008801.1 coordinate 21,860, forward strand.
TTTTTTATGCGGGTTCCTAATGTTTTTACCCCCTCTCTTGTGCTACGTGATCAGAGACATGAGGCTTGCGGTTTGTTTTTTGCGGTTTATGGTTTGCGGTTTGTGGTTTGTGGTTTTGCAAACAAAAGCTAATCAGGACCCTCTGACTGTTTGTTCTACTACTACTACTACATACTAACTACTACTACTACTACTACTACTATTACTCTACTGGGAGAGTGAATAATAATAATAATAATAATATAATAATATATATATATATAACAATGAGAAGCGAGGGAAATGAAGGGAAATCTGAAATGTATCGAGAATATTAAATAGGATCAGTGGCGGATTCCACCCCCTGTCAAAAAGCTACAGATATGTTAGATTTAAAAACTCATCTATCAACTAAGAATCCATAATCCACACTTACTTTACTTAATATTTCTTAAGGACAGAGGACCACAGATTCTTAAGTTAGGAAAGTTTATTGCCAGTTGACCACGATCGTCTTAAGCTATATTAATGGAGAGAGGAATGACTTCAAATGATCAAACTAATGAGAATTATTATAGATTCAAAGATCTTAGACAGAATACATGTAAGATCTAAAGATCAGCTTTCCCTTCTAAATTTCTCAACCAATTTGCGCGATTTCATCACTGAGGAAAGGTATTAGAGTTAAAGCATAGAGTAGAGCTAGCAGTGACAGTGGTAGCTCGGAAAAACACTCCGACAAAACAGGGGTATGAATGCCACGTAGAAACTTGCCTCCCTAACGTTCATAAAAGTTATCATTCCATGCACCCGATCATTGGTAATTAACCTCAGGAAATTACATGGCTAGGACGATTCATAATACATGATGGTCCCAAATCAAAACCTCTAGATCTTTAAGAATATTGAACGATTTGGCATCCCTCCCACTTCCATCAGTATGAGAGGAGTTAAATAATTCAGTCTGTCATACGTTGAGATGTTCTTATAAGAATATTTCACCATTTGTATGTGAACAATTAACAATCTTGTTGATAGTAGTTGGAGAACAACTGAAACACAAGATTATTCTAGTAGTAGCAAAATAGATTTTAAGACATTGCATATCAGAATTAGAATCTTCTTGATTATCGAGACATGTTACGAGGGTGTTAATATTTGTATAGTCACATGCTCACAGACTTCACTTTTACCTAAGCTTTGATAATAGCTTGATTTGTGGTATATTATCGCAGTGTACTTCATCAGATAAAATATATAATTATGTGAGACTCTATAACTAATTATCTCTTTCTCTTCACGTCAATTCTCTCTTTTGGGGTTTGGGAGTGCCTTTTGAGAGTTGTACTTTGTTATCTCTCTTCTATCTCTTGACATGACGTTGTTGTCCCCTCCTTAGTGAATATAAGTTTGTTTATTTGTTCACTTATTGTGGTTACATTTCTCTCTCTTCTCCCTCCTCGTGCCATCCGTCTCGAAATCTCATACACTCTCTCCTCTCTCTCTCTCTCTCTCTCTCTCTCAATTCTCTCTCTCTCTCTCTCTCACTCCAGGCGTTTCTTTTTCTTGTGATCTTTCTTGGAATTAACTCTCTCTATCTCTCTCTTTCTCTCTCTCACTCTCTCTCCCTCTGAGCTTAACCATTAGATGGCGTACTGTCCTGAATGCCGATATTAATTCCTTCTGTGGTTAGCTTCATGAAATTTAGTGGGATTCCTGAACGCATTGGTTAAACGGAATAATCTCTATCGTCTCTATCTTTCTACATCGACCTTCCCTTCTTGATGGAAACATGAGTTTAGCTCATTCTGCCTATGACCAATAAGAGAACCATTCAACCCACCATATCTTCTCCTCCTATTACTTTATGTTCTGGCCTATTCTCAACTATTTACATGAGATTTTGCTTTCTATTACTTTTCTAAAGTTTATAAATAAATGTATTCCTATAAAGGGAAGATCTGGAAACATCTGCAATTCTTCATAATCTGTGAGTTTTGCCCTAGCGGCCACTTGGTTTGGGCTCTTGGGATAAGGCCTTGTGACGCATACATACTTGTGATAGGTTTTTACTCTTGCTTTCTAAGACTTCTTGATGCGTGTCTTCCTTTTCAGCATTTTAGGCCCTTGATCTTTCGATGTAGCGCTAGATATATCGCAAGCCTTCGATATAGTTATCAGGCATAAAATATTTGTCTTTTGGTGTTGTTATTAAAAGAAGCTTTAAAATTTTTGTATTAATATCTTTAGTAGCTGTGAAGAGACATTGGGAATTAAAACCCGTTTTCATGATTTGACCTTAATTTAAGGTCCAGCTGCTAATTAATTTTCTCATGGGAAAAGTAAACATTTATCTGAAAACCAAAATTGGATCAAGAAGAAAAAGTGATACATTAGCAGATACAACATGTATTAAAAGACGACAACAACAAAAGATGATAATACTGGTAATGGTGCTGGTTGTTTATGACTATAACCTGTCTAGTGAATGCTGAAAATAGAATGCAAGACCAGATTAATAGAACGTCTCAACGAGGAAGGGGATAAGAAAATGTTCAAATTTAATATCAACGTAGCATAATTGAGGCAAATGTCTGCTTAAAACAGAAATTTTCTTCTTCTAAATTTTTGCCTTGAAATGTTGATTTAAAAAAGGGTTTAAAAGAGGGTTCAAAAAAAGGGTTAAGAAAAGGGTTTATTTCTTCGGCTTAAAAAGAATTAAACGAGAAAAAGGAAAGGGGTAACTTTCTAAGAATGTTCAAAAAGTATAGAGGTTATAAGTATATAATGTCAGGATATTTAAAGAAACAAAGGCGGAAAAGTGATAATTTTCTTTTAAAATATAAATACTGAATCTCGAAGGTTTGTGGTTCTTGCTTATGTCCTTGTATGGATTATTATATTGAATAGAATACTGTCTAGAGATGGGAATTTGTCTCTAATAATGTAATCAGTGACATGACAGTCTTTTGCTCAACTGAATATGATTGTGGGGAGTGTGAGGGGAGTGTGGAAAGACACTTCGAGATATATAGCTGATATAATAATAATAGGCGGAGCCAGTAATGAGAGGTGATTAGTGAATAGTGGAGAGATAGGGTTTGATGTGGTCATCGTTTGCCGTGCATTTGTATAGAAGAATAGGTATTTCGGGATGAGTAGTGCTATTACGCAACATTAAAAGCACTGTATGTCTCATGGGTAGACGTTGGTGGCTAAGGGTATGATCAGAATTTTGGTTTAATATATATTTCTGTCCACGCTTATATTTGTACTTGTAATACATGGGTGCAATTGATTAATGTAAAGCCGAGGACCTCGCATACATTGTGTGATTCATGGTATTTTGCGTTTGCTTTCGGCGTAAATGTTATAGTGTTTGATTAAAGTCAGTGCAGTTATTAAATTGAGAGGGTTAATTAATGATTCTTCAGTGGGTATAATTGGTAATGAGAGCAGTATAATTAAGTATACCTACTTATTAATTAATATGATGGTAGTATCATTAAGATAAGAGGAACTGTTAAGGTAATTTAATTATAAGGAAAGATTTAGTATATTGAAGTGTTGTATGAGAAGTATGTATGTACTGAGTATTTATTATAATAGTCAAAAGTTAAGTGACTTCTGAGTGGCTGAATAGAACTGTATTGTGTATTAGGGAATACATTGAATCAACGGCTGCTAGATTTATGATGACATGGGTTATGGCAGCAAATGGGAAGACACTGGTGTATTGTCTACCCAAATGGGTTTATTTACAAATATAATGCACTTATCTTATTTAAAAAAAACGCCACCACTGGGGTTAATTATCTGGATTTTTATATTATAAAAAATAATAAAAGAGGTAAAATAAAGGATATAATAAATTCAATACTTGTAGATAATTAGAAGGTCATAATTAATTGAAAGATAGAATATATTTAAATGTATTTTAATATTTCTTTAATTTGTTTAACTACTATACTTTACATGAGTTTATAGTTATACTTTATAAATGCTCTATTGTTTAATTGTTAATTATTATTTATTTATCAGCAGAACATTGCTCATTATATATACTCAACTCCAAGTAAATTACAAAAGAGCAAGTCGCAAAAGAGCCTATAGACTGATAGCTTACTTGTGGTTCCAATGACATCGCACACATCAAAATAAACACCACTATTATATATATATATAGTGACAGGTGTTATACATATATATATATTCGAAAAACTCATCAACATATGAAGTGACATGAACTCATTTGCTAAATTTGATTAGATAATACACATTGAGAAAGATATTAGACTAAACATTAAACCAATACAATATACTTAAAAAAATTAGATATGCTCATTTAAATTTATTCTCTATCCGTATACGCTAATTGAATTTTTTATTTGGCTCTGGATAACAGAGGATCGTTTCACTACATAATATATGATTTATAATAGTAGACTTTAAAAATGTTCCTTCACAACTTTCCTGTATATGCATAAGAATGTTCAGACTTCGCGAATTATTATAAAATTTATACATTAGCCTTAGAGAAGGATGGGAGAATAAATAAAGCTATGTTATTTATCCCTTACAGCTTACTATAACAAAATTAATACTAAAGTGTATAAATAAGGCCCTTGACATAGGTGATTGATAAATTAAGCGATGTAATTAGGTTAAATTGTATATTTATAACTCTTCTTAAACTCTAGTTTAAATAGAATAAGTAAGGTAACTAAGTAACTATTAAGTCCATCATAAAAATCTTGTTTTGTCAGAAGGGATTATCCTTTAGTAGTCAAACGATGAATAGCATGTGCTAAATACTTTAGCTTTAATTAAAAGTACTAATAGACTATTTCAAAAGTATTAGATCAGAACACTCTACATGCTGGAAATAGATAATAATATAGTACATATTTATCTATAAACTAATCTCTAAAAAACTATTACACCTGTGCAATATAGCAACTTTTGGAGATGACCGTGAGAATTCTGAGAGAGATAGCAGAGAGAAGAGAGTCATTATTAAACATTTTCTTTGAACAAACGTGTTGTGTTATTCACTCATATAGAAAGATTTAATATTTATATTAATTGTATTAAGATATTAGTAAATAGTGATTTTATGCATACGACTGGATGGATGATATAGCAAAATTTAATTATGATTCATCTCTTTTTATGTGTCAAAGCACAAAAATTCTCTGAACGAGTTGAATTTACCTTAAAGTGTAATAAGTTATTATAGGGACACAGTTACACATCATTATTAATAATTAAAGACTATGTATAAGCTCAATGAAAACTCATTTCTGATACATAATCATTGAACGATTATCTATTTAATATTAATTGGCATACTAGAGATTGATATAAGGAGTCTTGTTCAGATATATAATAATAGGTGATATAAAAAGATAATAATACAATAATCTGTCATGATAATTCAATAAGATAATCATAAAATAGAGAAAATTCTTGGTAATATTTGAAATTAAAGATCCATTGGTTTGATGGCGTGCTAATTTAGTAAATAGATATCCACATTTGGCAGAACATTCAGATCCAGAAGTAAAATTCATATCATAAGAATCCACTTAATCAAGTAATAATGTATGAATGACTATAGTGAAGCGATAATTTAAATCATAATCTTCTACAAATCCATAATCACATTAACATACATAAGATATGAGGAAATGAGAATAGGAGATAAAAGATAGAGAATGTATTTAAGACCTGATCAGACTAGCACACATTCATGTAATCTGAACTTGTGCTTATAATTGATACACTGAATTAACCCGTGGCAACGATGTTTTGCAAGAATGTAGATATCTTTTACTCGCAAATTTCTTAGCTAGCTAAATTCACAATAAATCTTTAAATGAGATTCTATTATTCAATTCATCATAGACGTGTTACTATCATATTTGATTATATATATTGATCTATAATTATAGATCCTCATGATCGTATTTTTTACAAAACATCAGAACATAGATCATTCTTATTCATTTTACTTATCTTTATGTATATTCCATGACACACTGTATGTATCTATTCATTGTATTTCATAGATATGTGTTTCTGTTATATATCAAGTATATGTTTAAATGTATGACTCATTTTAGTTTTTCATTATATATTTTATTTTCTTTTATATAGGCAAGTATTGTCCAGGATTTATGCTTACTTTACGCTCATGAGTTAGAGCTATCAGAGTTATATATCAGTGATAATTAATCTAATAATAAGATTTTTAAACTTTGTGTTCGTTATGTGGAAACTACTCGTTCGTGGTTTAAGTGAGTAGAATATTCTAATGTTTATTGTTTAACAACATTGAGTACTAATGTTATGTGCGAGTCATGAAGTAGTTTTTAAACAAAATCATATTATTGCTATCAATTTTGGTGCGCGATATGAAGTATTAAATCTATTGTAAATTGATTAAATTAAATATTTCGAAGGTCTAAACGTGAAAATATAGTGTATTTGCTAGTCAGATATTTTTGAAGATGTGATACTGTTGTCACTTATTAATTATGCAGAGGTATTTAAATATAGCAAGCATATTTCATCTGTTGTGAGATATAAAAAAGTATAACCTCTTGCTATGGACAAAAATTCACAGGAATATTTATTTATATGATGCATAACCTTACGTGTACTTAGTTACTCTGTCCTGTACAATACATTGAGTTAACACCAGTTAAGAAGTAATAATCTATAATTATACTATTAAATCTATCGCATTATTCAATCTACATGTCAAGGCCATTTCTAACTCTTTGTATTTTTTTGATTTAGATAAAGTGCATTGTAAGGAGAAAAACTAGATTACTTTATTTATTATTTACTCTTACACTCATTCCTTCTCTTCAAGCTGTATAATAGATTTAATATTCGTTCACCTGTTGCTTGAATCTATCGTTTTGCATTGTGTCATGATATTGAGGAAGCATATTGATGTATTATAATGGGGGTTATTCTATGTTTTAGCGTTTGGCTTATTCGAGTATTTCGCATGCCGATTTTATGTTATTGGCTCTTTTGGGCGATACAGAGTACACATTTTATAGGGTCTATATTTCTCATTTTTTTAAAGTTATTATAGTTTGAGTTATATAGTTATGTTTCATTATCTTTCTCAAATGTATTGTATTTTTCAGTTCACTCATAATAATTTTAGCAATATGAATGATTTTCATAGTTCAATCTACTTATTGTGGGTTCGATTATATGTAAACACTCTGTCTCTACCTATAGTTATATTGTGGTGATGTTTATTTGACGTTTTGTGTTCGATATTAGTTCACTTGGCCACAGAGCTTTCATAAGCTATTAGGTGTCCTTATGCGACCTGCCCTTTTTATTGATTTCTGAGATTATTATATTTCTAGGTTTGCCTTTGTTTTCTGCGTTATTTATTTATTTATTATTATGCACCCTTCCGACAATTAAAAATTTATTTGAGAGCACAAAATGAGTGCTCCCAATACCTCTTACATTTTATTATGAAGTGAATGTAAATTGGCTAGTGCATATGATCCATAATGACAGTAGAATTGTAGTGTAATACAATAACGAGGTAGATTTCTTAACATAGTTATATTTCTTCTATGCAGGTAGATTAAGAAGAGAAGTGTGGAAGGAAAATCTCCTAAGGCATGTTTCATAAGTAAAAGTCTATAGCTACTCACGATCTGAAAGTAATATAATTGGACGCAGAACGTATTCACAATTCGAATATTAATGCTGTCTTTTCTGTTTTTATCAGTATAGGAATTTTATCCTTTGCGAGCGATTTTCGTGGATCCGCAACAATTAACGCCTCACTTGTGTAGTGTCAGGGATATTATTATTACTAATCCGCACGATAAACCCAAGTGGGTGGTTTATTAATATTAAAGCATACCATTTGGACTTTTTATATAGTAAAAAAACTCATTTCTGAGGGACAACACAAAGTTTGTCCCTATTGTTTGACAACGTGAAAATAATTAAATACAACTATGAAAGAAAACCCCATTGTTCATTCACCAATCATGGTCTCTGTAATACCACAGTCGGACTCCGAGCCATCTTTGTATGACCGAGATAGCTCACTCCAAGCATATACAAATCTTCCTCAACAACGGACATTTTTGTACGCCTAATTGGTACTTAGTATCCTTATACAATGTGCATAAATACAAGTTCTAATATAAGACATATAACCTTTGAATAGATAAAATAACAGCGGTCAATTTTCTACTCATAATATGTATTTCCTCTTCTATCCAATCCCTCCGAGAATGCATATACTCTTGCTAGCGCACAATAAACTGCTTTATTACACAAACCTTCCAAATCCATCAATCACAATGTCCTCCTTTTCTTGATCATTTCAGCCAGTGAATATACTCGCGATTATTATCTGATCTGCAGGTGATTTATAACTCGCATCTGCTTTCTGATAAGCTCGTCGTCCTGCTAACTTTCATACTCCTCAATTATAATGCTCTCTCTTAGCTATAATAATGTACTATACATCACGATATAATATACGCTATATTACCCTATTTCTTGCATACCATCACCTTCACTCAACATATCTCACACTTATCACCTCTTCATTACTGTAATTATAATTATAATATAACAGATTCTCGATATATATTATAAGATGTTATCTTTCTCACCAGCTCTGCCAATGTCACATCCGCTTTATCAGTCACAAAGTCACCATCCCTATTCATTATTACTAAGCAGGCAGGTTCCCCTTATTCTCATATATATATTCTTAACCTTTCGCGCTTACACTTCCCAGAAGAAGCATCCTATTAACGAACCTTGTTATAGACAAATGTATTATCCTCCTCACATAACTGTTCATTTATACCTATGTTCTTATTCTTCCTAATACTAGTATTAATTGTATACACGTCATTTAGTATTTTTTAATTTTATTTCCTCTATACTTATTAATGTATTCACCAAACACATTTCTATTTGAATACTACATTATCATTATGTCCTATTTATTAATACATTCAACCACGCTTCTTTTTAAATTTTAACCGCTTGGCTAATCTACATCTCACTTACATTATGCACACTTCAACTGTTTACAATTTTCACTACTTATATTATATGCACTCATTTCTCTGCAATAATACATGCGTTTTTCTCCTAGAATTTGCTATGTTATATATTGTTATGTTGCATTCCTCAGAAATGGGTTCAGTTTTCTAAGACCATATATGTAATGCACTATATCTATACTGGATTCATACTATAGCAGTAGTGACTAACTGATAGATGACTCTATCCATATATCTAAGCAATTGATCATTTAAATCTTCTCAATCAATCATATACTATACTCACCTCAACATTACATTTCTGCTATAATCAATACATATACTCATTCACATCCACCAATGACACCCACTACCTTATAACTATTATCATTACAACTAATCAGAAAACAAATACCATTACATAAGACATTCCTCACGTATTATAATTATATATATACTCACATCCTTATACCTCTACAACTGAATTATTAATTAATATATAACATCCAATATATATATATTATTTAATTATTATATATATATATATATATTAATTAATATATATATATTATATATATATATTAATTATAATATATTAATTTCTTAACACTGTATATGATAAAATATATCCATATATCCAAATCAAATATTATTTAATTATCATAATGGTGCATAATATATATTATTAATATATATATTATTATATAATATATATATTATTATATATATATATATATATTAAGGCGAATGATCAGGATAATGAAGAACTATATAATAATAATCGATTTAATAAAATAATTTTTCAATTTGATTTAGGGTATAAATATCCATTATTAACATACTGGATTTTCATGTATATAATTTAATTACATATATTAACTAAATTAAAGTTATAAAATAAATTGATAATTATATAATTATTATTTATATATATTCATTTTATTTATGTGCTTCACACTAATTAGGCTTATAAAATATAAAAATTAGAGTATAGCATCAACATTATTTTATCAGATATTATCTGATATTTAATTTTGATGAACTCCAGGGTTCAATGTAACACGCATGTTGTGTTTGAGTATGGAAGACAGCTTCTAAATAAAAGTAATTAATCTTCCGAATAAATTCGTATAACTCGGGGGAATAAAAAGTGAATTTTTTTTAGAACCATAATTATGTAATAGTAAGTTTTGAATGGCATGTTAAGGACTTAATAAGACACTGATGATGACTGTATTAGAGAGGTTGGGTAGTTTTTATATTTTTTTATAAATACTTATACTTAAAGGTATTGTATATTTCATTTTAGTTAATAAATAATTTGAAAGAAATACAAATATTGTTATTCATCTAAAGAATAAAGAATCTTTATTCACTGATCTACACAGTATAAGAATTTAAATCTAAATGTCTAACGAAGATAGAAATATTCATCTCTGTTTCTTAATTTCTTAATGTCATAATTATTAAAAATATTTTTTATAATTTTATAAAAATTTACCTCAATTTATTATAATCAACCGTATAGTTTTATGTAGAACACTCTAATCATTAGAATATAGCATTGCGAACAACATGTAATAATGCCAAGAAAATTGCCAAC
>JABUQX010008801.1:40000-47500 GCA_015478945.1 Trachelipus rathkii
TTTTATTATACCCATAGGCGTAGCTAGCGAATTTTTCAAATATATTTTTTTGAGTTACTTATAACATTCTCCATATTATAATAATAGACGTTTGTTTTCCAATATTCAGAAGATTTGTTTGCATTTAATGGCAAGTCCACCAGGTTACCCTTGGCGAGAGTAGACTTTGTCAGGCAATCTTTCATTATTTCAGGTCGTTTCCATTTTTTTTAAAGACTAACTGCAATAGAGAAATTTCATGTTTCTCTGCGAAGTCCTTTATTTCGTTCCAGAGGTCGTCAAATTGGTTTCTGCTCTTCTCTACTGTAGCAGTAGTGTTTGATATTAATTCACTCGTTTGACCAATAGTTGCATCCTTACGTTTAAAATACTTGCTCAGCACATTCATAAGTAATAATAATATTGAGTGAAACTAATAAATTAACAATAAAATTTGGTTTTCTGATGCAAGTCAGAATCCCAATCGACTCCACCGAACCTTTCTCATGAGCATTGTTGGTTTCTTCCAGAATCTCTTTAATTATTTCATAACTGCTTAATACAGCTTTACAATTTCATGACGACAATTCCATCTAGCGCAGCTCAAACTTCCTATTTCAAAAACCTGTTTTGATGTTAAGAATGTACGAACTTTCTGTAGATGGGTATAAACATGTAATGCTTTCAATTAATTGAAAAATGCATTTGCAGTTTAAACTTTCAAACAATAATCTACCACTATCAAGTTGAATCTATAGGCTAAACAGTGGATGTAGGTGGGTTTTGTCTTTTGTGGGTGGGTTTCATTTAGTTTTGTTTGGAGAAGGTGGTTAATCCTTGACATGACATTGGATCCATCGTAGGATTGTGCGATTTTTGTTATACCAGTTAACTTTTTACCTTGTTTAAAATTTTTATAATTAGTTAATTTAATCCCTTGGTGTCTCTAGAGATGGATCAATTATGGAAACCCAGGAATCGCTCTTCTACATCTAAGGCCTTGACGAATCTTATGGTTACTGGTAATTATTTTTCATTGAAATTATTTTGACACGATCAACGAGAAAAATCCACATAAGCGAACTTCTTTAACTATTACCTTGAATAGTAGAATAGTTATTATGTCTTTGATTTCTTTCTTAATTTTTCTTGGTATACGATAACTCGGATGTCGCTGGAAATGACTTAAAAAGTTTTTGACTTATTTGGCAAAACCTCGCTAACTTCTAAAAAACTTCCTCTGTTTTTCGAAGCTGAATAGTCGTGGTTTCCTCTCAAAGGAACGCTTGACGTACCAGGCACAAAATAACGTAAACAAATTACTCTCATATAGCATCTATTCCTCTCAACCTCATCTTCGTATTTTATTACAGATTTTTAGCAAACTCTTTTGGTTATCAAAGAGTGCTTATAGGATATAAACTTATGAATTTTTTTGTATGTCGAATGAGAATATGTGAAATCGAAATGAATTTTTTTTCTTAGTAATGGGTTTTGAAATTGCAAAAAATTGACAGAGACTTAAAAATGACACTTCATATTTTTAAGAATTTCGGTCAATTTTTTCCAATTTCAAAAACCATTACTAAAAAAAAAAATTTCATATTACTCAGAGAATATCTACATACAAAAAAATTAGCATTTGTCTTCTATAATATATTTATTTATTATATATATATATATATATATATATATATATATATATATATATATATATATATATATATATATATATATATATATATATATATATATATATATATATATAATATATATATCACTACTCTTTCTTATACCTATATATATATATATATATATATATATATATAATTTTTGTTTTTATTAAAGTTTGAATTTCAATTCTATTTCTTTGATTTAGAAGCAAAGACAGTTGAAAATTAGTCTTAAAAAATGTTATTTTCAAACTATTTTATCTATATATATATATATATATAATATATATATATATATAATAACATATATATATACATCTCTTTCTATACACAACTAACTCTTTCTATATATATATATATATATATATATATATATATATATATATATATATATATATCTAATCTCTAATCTCTAACAACTCCCAGGAAGGGCTTTCGCCCTGTCAGTTGGTCCAACATCTTCTTCTTCTGGCCCGAAACTCTTAATATATATATATATATATATATATATATATATATATATATATATATATATATATATATATATATATATATATATATATATATATATATATATATATATATATAGGGTTGGAAAAAAACATTTTTAAAAAAAAAAAAACAAAAACCATTGGTTTTTTAAAAAAACAAATAAACCAATGGTTTTTTTTTGGGGGGTTTATGCTATTTTGATGGTTTTAATGTAGTTTTTATTGGTTTTAATAGATTTTAAAGGCAAAAATCACTACTGGAAACTGTTATACACATGTGCTAACACATATTTTAAAATTCCTTAGATAAATTTCTTTAGATTCTTAAATTTCAAATTTTCTTGATAACTGTAAACTGGTATAAAATTATTATTATTTTTGAGTTTTACATAAACTCATAAAGTAAAAAATAAGAAGGTATATTATAATATATAAACTCTATCTGAAAAAAAAAGGTTATACTTTATTTTTTAAAAAAAAAAAAAAAAAAAAGAAAAAGAGAGAGAGAGAGAGAGAGAGATAAAGAGAGAGAGAGAGAGAGAGAGAGAGAGAGAGAGAGAGAGAGAGAGAGAGAGAGAGAGAGAGAGAGAGAGAGAGAGAGAGAGAGAGAGAGAGAGAGAGAGATTCATCATTAAAAGTCGAAACTGAAATTATCATTAAGAATTTTATACAAAAAAACTAATTTCCTGCTTTAGCTGTTCCCAACCTATTTCTAATGTTGCTGTGCACAAGTCCGAAAGTTGAAAATATCCTTTCAACATTAGCATTTGATGAAGTTTCTGACAATATGCTTACTATTTTATATATAACCTTCTCATCTAATTTTTCTTTGAGAGATCTGTACCAAGATGAAGGAGTCACTGCTGACAACAGAGACTCATCAAATAGGTAACTTTTATGAAATGGAGGAGAATTTGCTCTTAAATTTATACAAATGGGCATCAATTCAGGATACTCATTTTCCATAAATTCCATTGCTTTTGAATACTCATCCTCTGGAAGTACTGCAGTCTGATATCTTGGGTTAAAAATATACCCCAATAAATAAGTGAGCTTCTGTTACTGCCTGATGATACCTTCTTTTTACTTTTGCTAAATCTTGTCTGTTGAGTGGTGGATTAAGCTGTTCTAGCTCCATGTTCATATTTTTCCAAATATAAACAGCATCACTTAGTTTACAGTCATTGCCTTCTAGCTTGGTTAATGCTGTGGCCACACACTCCACACATGAGTTTTATTATAAACTTTTGAAATGTGGCATCGATGGGTAGAAAATGAATTCCCAAGAGCTCGAAACAAGAATCATGTTTTAAACATGTTAAATTTACAAATATATATATATATATATATATATATATATATATATATATATATATATATATATATATATATATATATATATATATATAATCATTCTCACAATAATATAAAATCAGCAGAAAATTTTTTATTGCCTTTCAGTTACTCTTCAATTGAAAAATTGAGAAAACCATATCAACATGCTAAAGAAAACCATTAATAAATATATTTATATTTTATGCATGGTTTTTTATGGTTTAAACCATTGGTTTTTTTAAACCAATGGTTTAAAAAATATATATATATATATATATATATATATATATATATATATATATATATATATATATATATATATATATATATATATATATATATATATATATATATATATATATATATATATATATATATATATATATATATATATATATATATATATATATTTATATATATATAAATATATATATATATAAAATGGTAAGTTTGGTAGAAGAAAACTTCGTCTTAATTGTAGTCACTATATAGAGATTGGAAAAGATCATTAGAAAAGAAGTGTGAAAAATAAAAAGGGAAAAAATGAGTATCATCCAGTTCTCACTTTACATTCACAAACGCTATACAAGCTTTTTATTGCTCTCCTCAGTCTTTCCTCCACTCCGTACACCTCCCCCAACATCCTCCAAAGTCTGGCTCTGGGTACCGAGTCAAATGCCTTTCTTAAGTCCAAGAAGGCTATATATGCTGTTTTATTAAATTCCCAACTCTTCTCCAACACTATTCTTAAAGCAAACAACAGGTCCGAAGTACTCCTGCCCTTCCTGTACCCATATCGTTCCTCTCCCAACTGTATCTCTATCACTCCTCTTAATTTTTTTTCTAAAATCCTTTCGTACACTTTCGCCATATGATCCAATAAAGCTATTCCTCTATAGTTTCCACAATCTCCAGTATCACCTTTTCCCTTATAAATGGGCAAAACAACTATTCTCCCCATCTACCGGGAACTACACCCTCCATCCAACATTTATTAAAAAGCTCCACTATTTTCTTCTTCAATTCTTCTCCTCCTTCCCTTATCAACTCTATCGCAATTCCATCTTCACCCGGCGCTTTTCCTTTCTTTATTTTTGACAAAGCCTCCTCATATTCTCCCATCGTTATCGGATTCACCCTCCCCATCTCCTCTCCTACATATTGCTCCTCCTCCTCCTCCTCATTCCTCCCTTCTTCTACATTTAGGAGTTCTCCAATATATATATATAAAATTATATATCCCTGGCCTAGGCTAAGCTAGATAAAAGCTTGTTCAAATTTTTAACTTGTTTTAAAGATATTAGTTTATTTCTTTTTAGGCTTTAGCAATACTTAAACTAGTTGTTAAAAATTTTAACTTGTTTTAAGATATTAGTTTATTTCTTTTTAGGCTTTAACGATATTTAAACTGTAGTTGGTAAATTGTAGGTACAAGGTAGTAAAGTAGATAATAATTTAAAGTATGTATGCTCTGTGTGATAACTGTGGGACTGTGAGAGGTGAATATGTGAATAACTGCCCTGCTTGTGTTGTAAATGCAGAGAATGTGTTGCTAAGGAAGGAGATTGCAAGACTGAGTGAAGATATGAATGAATTGAAAGAAGCTGTATTTGAGTTGAGAAAGGAGGGAAGTGTCAAGAAAAAGGTTAGTAGGGATGTTGAGGCGAGGAGGGAGCGGGATATAGGGGTAGATAGGAACAGTGATTCACCTAGGCAGGAAGATGAGGGGGAAAAGGATAAAGTAGTTGAAAATAGGTCTGCAGATGAATATAAAGTTGTAGGATTTAGAAATAGTTTAAAGATGAGGATCTCGAAAGTCAATCAGCCTGTGACCTGCAGTAACAGGTTCAACTGTCTTCCAGATGGGGAGGATCAGGGGGTGCCAATGAAGTAATGTTGAGGTTTTCTAAGGGAAGACTGATAAATTGCTAATTGGAGACTCTATGATATGATACCTAGATAGGACTTTTCAAAGTAAGAATAAAAAGAAACGATTGAGATGTTATCCAGGTGCTTATAGTGAGCGAAATCGTGGATAGGATAGATAGAGATTGATTCTACAAATGTTGATTCAGATGTGATTGTGCATGTGGGTACAAATGATATAGGACATAGAAGGTCAGAAGAATTAATAGCAGATTATAGGAGATTGATTCAGAAGATGAAAGCTAGCGGAAGAAGGTGCATGATTTCTGGGATTTTACCTAGGTTAGGTGCAGGTCAGGAATGGGGAGTAGGGCTTTAGGTGTAAATGAAAGGGTTAGGAAATTATGTTTTTCAGAAAATATTAGGTTTTTGGATTTGTGGAGAGAATTTCTGGATAAAGATCTTTTTGCAGCAGATGGAGTTCACTTGAGTCGTAAAGGTGTTGGGCTTTTCAGCACCAGGTTGGAGACTTGTTTAGCAAAAAACTAGGTAAAGTTGGGGGGGATGGGCTAAATCTGGATACAAATAATAGCAATGGTAACGGTAATAGTGGTGATATAAATAAAACTAATGTTACAGGCTCAAATAAGGATGATAGCAATAAAAATAACAGCATTTCGAATATAAAATGCTTTTACACAAATGCTCATAGCCTTAGAAATAAAAAAGATGAGCTGATTAGTTATACCATAAATGATAATCTTGACATTATTTGCATAACTGAGGCATGGGTTAATGAAGAATTATATGGAGACTCCGTTCAGGAATATGAAATAGACGGATATTCACTTTATTTATACCAGCGTAGAGGAAAGAAGGGTGGGGGTGTGGCGCTTTATATTAAAAGCAATATTCAATCTGTATTAATGACTGACTTTAAAACTAATCATGATATTGAATCGGTATGGGTAGATATCCTTATGTTTAATAAATCATATAGAATAGAGGCATTTTATAGACCTCCTGGCCAGAGTCAAGAATTAGACTCAGAAATTGTAAAAGAAATTGAGACAGCATGCCACAGTAAAAAAAATGGTATAGTCATAATGGGTGATTTTAATTTTCCTGGCATTAAATGGGATTCCTTGTCTAATACGGACCATAGTAGTTCAGTATTTATAAATTGTATACTAGATAACTTTTTGTGCCAGATGGTCCATGAACCCACAAGACACGATGCACTATTAGACTTAATATTAACTAACGATGAAAGTATGGTGGGTGAGGTTAGAGTTGAGGAGAATTTAGGACTTAGTGACCATAATATAATTAGATTTAATATGAATGTGATATCTGGGCCCAAATTGCAGGTTAATAAGGAAAGGATCTTAGATTTCCGAAATGGTGATTTTACCAAATTACGAGACATGCTTAGTATAATTGACTGGGATAAAGAGTTTAAAGACCAAAACTGTTTATCATGTGGGAACATTTTAAGCAAATTTTAATGAATATTCAGTCAGTATGTTTTAAAGATAAACCCATTAGGGTGGCGAAGAGAAAACCTGTTTGGTGGAATAGAGATAAGAGAGAAAATCAATGAAAAGCGTAGATGTTTTAAAATATTCAAGGGTAGTAATAGGAAGATGATTTAGAAAATTATAGGAAAAATAGAAACAAACTTAACCAGTCAATAAGGAAGGCAAAGAGAGGCAGAAATTAATTTAGCAAGGAATAGTAATAAGAACCCGAAGAAGTTTTTAGCTTTTATAAATTTAAAAGTAAGAATAGGACAATTGGTTCAATTAAAATTGATGAAAATTTAGTGAGTTCAGATAAGGAGTTGGTCAACATTTTCAATGCTTATTTTGCTTCAGTGTTTACTGAGGAAAGGTTAGATAATAGTTTGGAGACTAATAGTTCTTGTATGCATGTAACAAATAGACTTACAGAATTTGAATTTGACGTAAAAGATATTAAACGTTTATTAGACCATATTGATCCAGGTAAAGCTGCAGGGCCTGATGGGATATATGGTAGAATTCTGAAAGAGGGTAGTATCAGCATTGCAAAGGCACTGAATTTGATTTTTAAGCGATCTATAACATTTGGTGAGGTACCAGATGACTGGAAAACAGCATATGTTGTGCCTATTT
>JABUQX010008801.1:52500-55000 GCA_015478945.1 Trachelipus rathkii
TACGAATTGATTCGTCGATCTCAAATATGTGAAGGGTTCCTTAATCAACTTCCCAAATATATATATATATATATATATATATATATATATATATATATATATATATATATATATATATATATATATATATATATATATATATATATATATATATATAACTTTTATGGGAATTCAATATTAAAATTTGTTTTTATGCTAAAATAAATAATTAAATAAAGTTACTGCTATTATTTTCAATTTGAAAAGTTTGAATTTTGTTTAAATTCATAAAAAAGTAGGATGCTTGTCACTATACCGATACATGTTTACACATAATATTTATATATATTATATTACTCCATACTATTTTTCCCATTAGTTTCTTTGCTGATAAGTTCAACTAGACTCAATCCAACCCACGTTCGCAATGGAGCATTATTAATGACATTTTAAACCGACACAATAAACAAAAAACAAAAATTGAACAATTAAAAATAGGTGATGAAATAGTTACGAACAAACAACGCATATTCAACGAATTGAACTCCTACTTTACTACCGTAGGGGCAGCTTTAGCAGCCGAAGTTCCAGAAACAGAGAGGGTCTTTGCCGATTATTTAAGACCACACGAAGGGCAGAACTTTGCATTCGAAAGAATATCAACATCTGACGTTGAGTGTGTCATAAATGGTCTCATGAATAAAGGCTCTGACCTTCAGAGTGTTCCGAACTGGATATACAAACATTGTAAAAAAGAAATCTCACCTATTTTAGCCTCTCTCTATAACAATCAATTGACTTACATCATTATCCAACTGAATTAAAAATCGCAAAAGTTACTCCTGTTCCCAAGAGCTCGGACACCTCCCTACCGAAAAACTCTCGTCCGATTTCAATCCTTCATACAACTGGTAAAATCTTTGAAAAATTAGTCCATGCTCAACTTACTAATTACTTGCATGCAAATGGGCTTCTCTCACAAAATCAGTTTGGCTTCACCAAAAACCGCAACACTGAGGATGCTCTGATATTCCTTACTGAAAAACTATACAAAGCACTAAATGAAAAACAAACATGTGTACTTTTACTATTAGATTTCTCGAAAGCATTCGATGTAGTTCCGCACAACCTACTCTTAAACAAATTAGAGAGACTTGGTATCAGTAATGGTTCACTACAATGGTTTCAGTCATACTTATCTGACCGAACACAATACGTCCGTTTAGGAGACACATCATCCTCACTTTCCTCAATCTCCCACGGTGTCCCTCAGGGCTCCATACTTGGGCCACTATTCTTTAATATATATACAAATGACTTTCAAAATTGTCACAGTTCAATACACTCTCAATATGCTGATGACACTGCAATCTTAATATCAGACCGTAATATAAACACACTTAATGACAAAGTAAATAATGAATTAAAAAACATTATAACATGGGTAGAGGCAAACAAACTCTCCCTTAATCTACAAAAAACAAATTACCTAGTAATAACAAATCAAAAGAACCCTGTTCAACTTAATGTAAGAGCAAAAGATATAATTATAAATCGGCAATCGTCTGCCAAGTTATTAGGTGTTATCCTTGATGACAAGCTCTCTTTCAAAGAACACATAAATAGTCTCATTAGCAAATTATCCTATGCTAACTATGCATTCCTTAAGATAAGAAATTTTGTTCCAAAACATATTTTAAAAAACCTTTACTATAGTCTTGTTTATCCACACCTACTCTACTGTCTTTCAGTATGGGGTTGTGCAAGTGAATACCTGCTACAACCTCTAATCGTTATGCAAAAGAAAATAATTCGTGTAATATCAGGGCCCCGTAACTACCGTGAACACACAACCCCACTATTCAAAAATTTGTCTATGCTGAAACTTCATGATATTTACATCCTTACAGTAAGTAGTCACATCTTTAAATTCACAAACGGAACTGCAAATGATCTTTTGGCAAACATAATTTTACAGAACCAAACGTTAAGAACAAACAATCTCCGTAGCACAAATTCCCTTACCTTAGACAAAGCGAAATTCACCTTAACGAAATCTCGGAGGGCTATCTCATATAAGGGCATAGAATTGTGGAATAATCTCCCAAGAAATGTTCAGGAATCACTCACCATTGGTTCGTTTCGTAGAAATATCAGAAACTTCTTATTATCTAAATACTAACGAGGGCATTCCTACCCACGTAAAGTCCTATTCTACGACATAAGGGTAATGATTCCTATAGCTATAATTAATATTTAATTCTTCTCGCAGTGTTTCTCTTAAATTTACAAAGTCAATGCTGCTAGCGATTTGATGTTATGAATACCTATATTACTATTATTTATTATTATTATTATTATTATTATTATTATTATTATTATTATTATTATTATTATTATTATTATTATTATTATTATTATTATTATTATTATTATTATTATTATTATTATTATTATTATTATTATTATTATTATTATTATTATTATTATTATTATTATTTAGGGTATAGACTTTAATATT
>JABUQX010008802.1:0-7500 GCA_015478945.1 Trachelipus rathkii
TGCCACATCCCTTATAGTACCACCATGCTTTACTATCACCATTTTTCTATTCCTATCTATATAGCACTTTTGCTGGGCCTTTCTATTGTTTATCCATCCCTTTTGCAAAACACTTCATCTGCTTCAACCAAATCCACATTGTTCCTAGACTTGCCTTTCATTGCCTCTTTTATTTTCTTCAGCTTCCTGTTGTATATGAATTGTAGTAGTGTTTTATGGTCTGTAGAAAGAAGAGAGCCTACTCCCGTGTAAGAGGAATGTGGATATAAGCGCTATAGAGACTAACCATTTGGCACTGGCGTGGGATGTACTTTCGAGAGTGAAAGAAAGTGATATAATATAATTCTCTCTAAAGAGAGAGGAAACAACAACAATAATGATAGAAAGCAGTAAGTCTACTCCCGTGTAAGATGGATGTGGATATGAGCGCTATAGGGGCTAACCATTGGGCACTGGAGTGGGATGTACTTTCGAGAGAGAAAGACGTCTCTGTCTGTCATGGCTAGGGATGGCAGGGGAGGGGGTTAGACTGATGGACAATGAAAGAGTGGGGGGTTCCATGCTTATTGTAAGCCTGATTTGATTCTGAGTTGTGAATCTGAAAAAGTTTGAGAGGATTTGTAGAGGGGTTTGGCAGGATGCGTAAAAGTAGTAGTTTGAAGGTAAATGTAGATAAGAGTAAAGTGAGGAGAGTCAGCAGTGTGAAATCATGCTGGATGGTAGACAAGTGAAACGAGTATCAGTTTAAATATTTAGGCTATAAGTTGGATGAAAAGGACACGGATGATATAGTGTAGTAGAAAAGTTGAGAGTGGTAGGAAGGTGGCTGGTGCAATTAAACTTTTAGTGAATGTATGGTGACCAAGTATTGTGTGCTAGGGCTTTGAATGAAAGCATGTTCTTAATGCATAGTAGCAAAACTATGGTGTGGAATAAAATGTATAGGTCTAAGGTGTAGTCTGTTCAGATAGATAATCTTTGGGGCTTGTTAGGTGTGAGAAGAATTGATAAAATGAGGAAAGGGCATGTTAAATAGCTATTGCGTGAAGAAAGACGTGAATGAGAGAATAAATGAGTGTATTAAGATGGTATCGTCATATGGAAAGGATGGATGATAGTCGGTTGGTTAATCGGGTGTGTGTTGGGAATCGACTGGCTGGGAGACCAAGAAATAAAGGTGGATTGAGTCAGTTGAAGAGTATCTTAAGGAAAGGAATGTGAAATTAGCACAAAGAAGATTAGTGCTTAATAGAATTTAAATAGCGTGGATTTGTAAGGAGACATTATTTGAGGAACTGGACCAAGGAATGAACCCGGACATTGACGAGATACCGAAGTGGGCGACTGTCACGGGGTTGTGAAGCTTCAGGGTGGATTTTGGCCGTGACAGTCTCGTACTTTATTGGTATGAGCGGAGGTTGTGGATGGGGCTTTCTTCTTCGACTTAGGTCATGGTCTTCTACTTGGCTATTTTGCTTCCAGTGCATGTTTGCGCACCTTAACCCTAGTTCTGGGGAACTAAAGATCAGCTGATGATGATAAGAAAAAAATTATTCAACATGCCAGCCAAAATACATATTTCTTAAATAGTATGTAATAAAGAAATAAAATCTGCAAATGAAATAATAGTATTCAAAGATGTCTTTAAAAAACAAGTAAATGTTAAACATAACAACATAAAATTAGCAATTAATGATATAATCAGATTTATTTTATTCATTGACAAAATAACAACTTATGTTATCAAACGTCATATTTAAGTATACTGAGATACAAACATTATAAAAATAAGTTATTTGAATAGATACAATTTAATTTATCATTATTAAATGTTTTCAGAGTCTTCAACAGACATTACGTACAAATAAATTGCTAACATTAACAAAATTAAATGCCCACATCTGTAAAGAAGCAATATCATCTTTACAAACTAACTATTTCCACTGCTTCAACATTTCTTAACACATCAGAAAACAGATAATTGATTTAAAACTACAACCTCATATCTCAAAACTACAATTGATACAGGGAAAAGGAATACATTAATGGAAAACATTTTATATGAAAAATAAAAAAAAAAAAAATTATATCTCAAACTACAATACACACAGAGCAAAAAGGAATAATAAGATTTTAGAACTGTAAAATTTTACATAGGAAAAATGTAAAAATAAAATAAATTAGATGAGCTTATTGTCAATAAGTATACTAATAGACTAAGAGCCTATTTAGAGATCTTTTATTTTACCTGTTAAAATAAATAGACTTTCATTAAATTTGCTTTTTGAACTAAAGAACTCAGGTATACCGCAATGACACAGGAGTCAGGATCTCGGCCTTCCTGGGGAACTACGGGTAGACTAATTCTGCCTCCGGGGAGGTCTCCTGAACCCCGCTCCTGGTGATTTAAGGTCTGCACCCTCCGCCTCCACCATAAGGAAAACTGTCTCACCAAAGGTTCCCCGCCACTATCTCACACTGCCGTACACTACAAAATAATATATATATATATATATACTATGTCCCTGCTCCTAAAAAAAAAAAAAATAGCCAATATTTATTTTTTATTTATTTATTATTTTTTTTTTTACATTTTCCTAACTAAAATTTCACAAGGATTCCAAAATGTATTAATTTCGCTATTGTAGTTTTTGATTAGATGCTACTGTAACAAACAGAAAATCAATTGATTTTTTACTTATTTTTTATAAAGAAATCATGATTTTTTTGATTTTATTATTTTTGATTTTGATTTTTATATTTTTTTATTGTTTTTTATTTCTTTTGTAATTATAAGTAATAATTAATAGAAATAAAAATTAAAATAAAACTATATATATTATGAAGCTTTTAATGTTATTTTTAACAAACTATTGGCATTGTAACTGTAAGTCTGTAACATTCTTTAGTGCTGCTGTTTCATTGTTTTCCATTAGAGATTTTGGAACTATAGGGGCTTCAGGTTAAAAACTAGCAACACTTTTTTCTAGATGCAGACTAATATAGATAATGTTGCTTTTGTATAATGCTGTATAATAGATATGTTAGATAGTATTTGAATATTGTCTACAGAAAGCACCTTATTAAAAACATATATGCTGAAGAGGCAATGTAAAGTGCAATGAGGGGAGGTAGATTTTCTTGTCTTTGAGGATAAGGAATAGGTGTTGTTCAGATAGGGCCCATATGCGTAGGTTTAAATATTATTCTATTTATTATTTATTATGGCTGGGACATTCTAGAGGGACAATGCAGCTTCTTAACTATTAATTTTTATTGGTTACTGGACAGTCTAAAAGGACCATGCGTTTCAAGTATTATTCTATTTATAACTGAATTGACTGGGACATTCTAGAGGGGTCAATGTATTTTTAATTATTATTTTAATTATTAATTATTGGTTGACTGGGAACAGTCTAGATAGGCATATGCAACTTTTCTTAAGTATTATTCTATTTATTATTTGAGCATTATTATGGATTGACTGGACATTCTAGAGGGGCCAATGCGGTCTCTCAATTATTAATTTTATTGGCTGACTGGGACAGCCTAGGTTGACCACAGCTTTCAAATATTATTTTTATTTATTTTGAGTTGACTGGGACATTCTAGAGGCACAGTGGTTTTTAATTATTATTTTTAATACTATTAATTATATATATTATTATTGGCTGACTGGGACTTTCTAGATAGGCTTATGCTGTTTCTTAAGTATTCTTATTTATTATTTAATGAATAAATTTAATAATTATTTAATAATTAATGTAATTAATGAATAGTATTTATAATTAAGAAACCACATGGGCGTACCTAGAGTCAGTCCAACAATAATAATTAGGAATAATAATCGAAAAGTCGTGATAATCTCGAATGTCCCAGTCACTGGTTACAAGAATGTTATACCTACATAATAATTAATACTAAGAATGATTTATTCTTAATTATTAATTATGGGCTGACTGGGACAGTCTAGATTGAATTTTCATTGTTCTTAATTATTCTTATTTATTAATTTTGTTATTGACTGGGACAGTCTAGGTAGGGCCATTTTTATTTTTAATTATAAATGCTATTCACTAATTATATTAATATTATTAAAAATTATTCTTAATTGTAATTTTTTATGGGTGACTGGGACATTCTAGAGGGGATAATTATAGCTTCACTATTAATTTTTATTACAATTGGAAAGCTAGTGCATGTTGCTTCTTAAGTATTATCTTTATTTATTTTGAGCTGACTGGGACATTCTAGAGGATTAATGTATTTTTTCTTTAATTATTATTTTTAATTATTAATTATTATTGGTTGAGTGGGAGTCCAGATAGGCCCATGCTGCTTCTATGTATTATTTATGGGTACACTGGGACATTCTAGAGGGGCCAATGCGGCTTCTTAATTATTAATTTTTTTGATTGGACTGGGAAAGTCTAAAAGGACCATGCTACTTATTATTCTTATTTATTATGAGCTGACTGGGACATTCTTGAGGTAAAATTGCTTCTTTAATTATTATTTTTAATTATTATTATTGACTGGAAACAGTCTATATAGCCCATACGTCTTTAAGCATATTCTTATTTATTATTGAGCAGGGTTGACTGGGACATTCTAGAGTGGCCACTTATTTAATGTTAATTTTTTATTGGTTGACTGGGACAGTTCCAAATGAGGACCATGCAGCTTCTAAGTAATTTCTTCTATATATTGCGGTTAACTGGAACATTCTAGAGGGTTCATGCAGCTTCTAATTATTCTTAATTATTAATTAGTTGACTAAGCCAGTTCAGATGAAATTAATGTGGCTTCTGAATTATCGGCGAGATTGCTTAATTATAGCTACTGGACTGACACTTGAGTCAATGCATTTTATAATTATTATTTTTAATTATCACAGTTGTTGATTGGGACAGTTTAGGTAGGCCCACATGTATTTTAAACAGAATGTCATTCACATCACATTAATTACATAAAATTATTCTTGACTCTTAATTATATTGAATTAGACACTGGTTGATTCTGTGCCCTTCCTATCCTTTGAAATATATATATATATATATATATATAAGATATATATATATATATAGTATATATATATATAAGTATATAGTATATATATAGGGTATATGGTAAGAGGTAGAGCAGGAGTAGAGTAGAGATAGAGGTGGTGGTATATATATATATAGAGAGAGAGAGAGTATATATATAGAGAGAGAGGTATTTCTGTGACGCCTAACTAGCATCCAAAAACAAAAAACTACAAAATAAAAATCAAAATTGATTTCAAAAATCAAAAACTCAAATGTGGTTTTTGAGATATGATATATTTTTTTACATTTTCCTAAGAAAAATTCTACCAGATTCAACAATGTATTCCTTTTCCCTGTATCTATTGTAGTTTTTAAGATATGAGTTGTAGTTTTAAACCAAAAGTTGTAGTTTTAAACCAATTATAACCCCAGTGTTAATTTTACATTATCATAGTGATATTTAACAAAACAACAAAAATTTAACATAACCTAACATATCTATCACACTGAATACCAAAGTTATATCATAAGTTTTACTTTAAAAACAAAGCGATGTTACCAAATCATCTTTAAAACCGCTATTCCGAATTTCACTAGATTAGAATAAAATGCTATCACGAGCAAGGTTGTGTCATTATATCCAAATAACATACCAAGACCCTGTCTAACCTAATAACGTAACTTAACATATCATAACTAACATATGAATCTACGAATAATTACCATTGTCTCTCAAGTACCTAACAAATCATTACTGTTAACATAAAATACATTCCCAACGTAACAAAGTAACTCAACGTGTAAGCCTTTAGTTGCCCTACCCCACCAAGACTGAACATTACCAAACATATCTAACATTTACAAAGTACTATAACCTACCATAAATACTAACATGTGGAACTATGAATAAGATATTAACATTTGGAACTATGAATAAGTTCTCAACTTATGAAATCATTACAGAGCAAAACTCAACCTATCCCTGTTTTTTCCATCATATCATCAACAGCTAAAACAGTATTATCTAACAAAACCACTTAACAAAGTATTCAACCTATCAAATATACAAGCATCTTGAACTATGAATTGAGGATACCATCATCAAAGTGTTTCGCATATCAAATATAAAATCATTTTGAGCTATGAATAAACGTTGACATAAACACAATTCTCAACCAAATCTAACATTACTCAACAAAAACTTAACTTAAGCCCACGTTTTTAATACATTCTAACCAGCTAATACAGTAATATCTTACAAAACTTATAATTTTCTAGCAAAGCTAGTATAACCTAACAGATCTAAACACCCTGAACTACGAAGAAATGCTTAAATTAACAATGTGTCCAACCAATCAAAGACATTATATTTTTCACATTTACATTTTTCATTTACGTTAAATAACAAATTTAACTTAAGTAAAGTTACGTACCCATGTCAAAGTAGTACATAACTCTGATCATTTCCTTCAAAGATGTCTCATACACCCTTACAAACTAACCTACCTAACAATACTAGGGTTAATCGAACTTACTAACACCGCTATGTTACTTAAACATATTATCGTACTCATGCCAACTTAGTACATAACTCTGGTTATTCCCTTTCGAAGAAGGCTTGCACACCCCTAACAAACTATCATACCTAGCAATACTAAGGTTACCAACTGTGTTATCCCAAGGTCTTCTCCTTCACTCATCCTACAAAGGATACTAAAATTAATTTTCACTATTTAATAAAGTACCTAAAGGAATACATCTTCCTCCAAGAGAAACCCCATGGGGGTTCACCCCTTGAAAGATGTGAAGTCCTACATGGGGAAATCACCCCCGAAAGGGTGTAAGCGGGCTTTGAGGAATCAGCCCGAAGGGCCGAGGCCTTACCCCTCCTCCAGAGGGGTAATGCCCGCTTCATGAGTCACGGGTTAGGGTGGTTTTCTTGTGTGTGTATGTGCATGTGTGTGTGTGTGTGTGTGTGAGAGAGAGGAGAGAGAGAGAGAGAGAGGAGAGAGAGAGAGAGAGAGAGAGAGAGAGAGAGAGAGAGAGAGAGAATGGAGGGACGAATTCATCACATACCGTATATATATATATATATATATATATATATATATATATATTATATATATCATATATATATATATTATATATATATATAGCTTTAGTACTATATATATATATATATATATATATTATATAATATATATATATATATATATACGGGCGGCGGCGTTTCAGGTGCTGGCGGAGGGAGGCGGGCGGGCACGGATGGTTCTGGGTGCCGGTGCGGCGCGTTAGAGCTAAGTTCATACGCATCAGCGATTTAAAAATAAGGTTCCTTTGCATTGGAATCCTATACTTTGACACATCAAACGTCAAAATCTAAAAAAGTTAGGAATTTCACAAGTCAGCTGGCGACATGACTTGGATTTCAACATTATCTATAAAAATGATCAATTCTTAAAAATCTTGA
>JABUQX010008802.1:12500-22854 GCA_015478945.1 Trachelipus rathkii
ATTGGCCCCTCTAGAATGTCCCAGTCAATCCATTATAATTAATAATAAGAATAATAATTCAGAAGCCGCATGGGCCTATCTAGACTGTCCCAGTCAACCCATAATAATTAATAATTAAGAATAATAATTAAGAAGCTGCATGAACCCCTCTAGAATGTTCCAGTTAACCCATAATATATAAGAAGAGTACTTAAGAAGCCGCATGGTCCTGTTTAGACTGTCCCAGTCAACCAATAAAAATTAATAATTAAGAAGCCAAATTGGCCACTCTAGAATGTCCCAGTCAACCCATAATAAATAATAAATAAGAATAATACTTAAGAAGACGTATGGGCCTATATAGACTGTTCCAGTCAACCAATAATAATTAAAAATAATAATTAAGAAGCCGCATTGGCCCCACTAGAATGTCCCAGTCAATCATATAAATAAGAATAATAAATTAAGAGCAGCAAATGGTCCGCTTTTTAAAGACTTTCCAGTCAATCAAAAAATTAATAATTAAGAAGCCGCATTGGCCCCTCTAGAATGTCCCAGTCAACCCATAATAAATAAGAATAATACTTAAGAAGCAGCATGGGCCTATCTAGACTGTCCCAATCAACCAATAATAATTAATAATTAAAAATAATAATTAAGAAGCCACAATACATTAATCCCTCTAGAATGTCCCAGTCAACTCAAAATAAATAAGAATAATACTTAAGAAGCCGCATGGTCCTTTTTAGGCTTTCCCAGTTAACCAATAAAAATTAATAATTGAGAAGCCGCATTGTCCCCTCTAGAATGTCCCAGTCACCCCATAAAAATTTAGAATTAAGAATAATTTTTAATAATAATTAATGTAATTAATGAATAGCATTTATAATTAAGAAGCCACATGGGCTACCTAGACTGTCCCAGTCAACCAACAAAAATTAATAAATAAGAATAATAATTAAGAAGCCGCATGGGCCTATCTAGACTGTCCCAGTCAACCCATAATTAATAATTAAGAATAAATCATTCTTAATTATTAATTATTATGGGTTGACTGGGACAGTCAAGATAGGCCCATGCGGCTTCTGAATTATTATTCTTATTTATTAATTATTATGGATTGACTGGGACATTCTAGAGGGGCCAATGCGACTTTTCAATTATTATTCTTAATTATTAATTATTGTTGGTTGACTGGGACAGTGTAGGTAGGCCCATGTGGCTTCTTAATTATAAATACTATTCATTAATTACATTAATTATTAAATAATTATTAAATTACATTCATTAAATAATAAATAAGAATAATACTTAAGAAGCAGCATAAGCCTATCTAGAAAGTCCCAGTCAACCAATAATAATATATATAATTAATAATTAAAAATAATAATTAAGAAACCGCATTGACGCCTCTAGAATGTCCCAGTCAAATCTCAAAATAAATAGAATATATTTAAGAAGCCGCATGGTCCTTTTTAGACTGTCCCAGTCAACCAATAAAAATTAATAATTAAGAAGCCGCATTGGCCCCTCTAGAATGTCCCAGTCAACTCATAATAAATATCAAATAATAAATAAGAATAATACTTAAGAAGCCGCATATGCCTATCTAGACTGTCCCAGTCAACCAATATAATTAATAATTAAAAATAATATAAGAAGCCGCATTGACCCTCTAGAATGTCCAGTCAACTCATAATAAATAAGAATAATACTTGGAAGCGCATGGTCCTTTTTAGAACTGTCCCGGTCAACCAATAAAATTAATAATTAAGAAGCTGCTTGTCCCCTCTAGAATGTCCAGTCAACCCATAATAAATATAAATAAGAAATAATATTTAAGAGCCGCAGGCCTATCTAGACAACTTCACGCCTATTCTTATCCTCAAAGACAAAAATCTACCTCCTCGTTGCTTTACATTGCGCCCTCTTCAGCATATTATGTCTTTTTTAATAAGGGTGCTAATATTGTAGAAAATATTTAAATACTGGCCTAACAAATCTATTATACGGCATTATACAAAAACATTATCTATAATTAGTCTGCATCTGGCATTAATTTTCAGTTTTTAACCCTAGGCCCTAGCTATGGGTTCAAAATCTTACAATGGAAACATTGAAACAGCAGCACTAAAGAATGTTAGCAGACTTACCGGTTACAATGCAAATAGTTTGTTGAAAATTGGAAAAAAATATTATTAATAAAACTTCATAATATATATAGTTTTATTTTAAATTTTATTTCTATGAAGTTAAATTACTTAAATTACAAAAAAATAAAAAATAATAAAAAAAATATAAAAATCAAAATCAAAGAAAATCAATAAAATCAAAATCAGATTTCTTTATAAAAATAAGTAAAAAAATCAAATTGATTTTTTCATTTGATTTTTTTCGTGCCATCCCTGTCAAAAATTGATTTTGCTAACAGCGAAAAAATAATAAATTTTTGAAATCCTTGTAAAATTTTAGTTAGGAAAATGTAAAAAAAAAAAAATAATAAATAAATAAAATAAATATTGGCTTTTTTTTTTTAGGAGCAGGGGACATAGTATATATATATATATATTATTGTAAAGGTATTACACGGCAATGTAGGGGGCTCGAGCCGACGGGGAACACAGGGGGGGACGTTTTCCATACCCCGTAGGGGAGGGGCGGAGGAACCCCCGCGACACCCAAATACCAAAGAGCGGGGGTTCCGGAGACCCTCCCCGGAGGGGGGGAATAGTCCCTACCCCGTAGTTCCGCCGAAGGCCGAAGAGACCCTGACTCCTGGCCTTCAGTGGGTATACACTTGGGTATTCTTTAGTTAAAAAAAAGCAAAATTTAATAGAAAGTCTATTTATTTTAACGAGTAACCAATAAAAGATCTCTAAATAGGCTCTCTAATCATATTACTATAATTATTAACAATAATTTTTATTTTATTTTATTTTATTTTTACATTTTCCTATGTAAATTTTACCAGGATTCCAAAAATGTATTCCTTTTTGCTGTAGCTATTGTAGTTTTTGAGATATATTTTTTTTTTTTACATTTTCCGCACTAAAATGTTACCAGGATTCCAACAATGTATTCCTTTTCCCTGTAATCTATTGTAGTTTTCGAGATATCAGTTGTAGTTTAAACCATTATCACCAACAACTGGTGTGTTAGAGAAATGTTGGAAAAGTGGAAATAGTTTAAGTTTTGTAGGGTGATGTTAGTTATTAGCAGATATTAGCCATTTAATTTTGTTAATGTTAGCAATTTATTTACGTAAGGTATGTTAGATACTTAAAAACATTAAAAATCTAAATTGGTATTCGTACAAAATAACTTATTTTTTTATGTAGTTTGTATCTCATTGATACTTAAATATGACTTTAGTCGCTTAATCAATATTTTTAATAGAAAAGAATAAAATATTTATGTTTATAAATGATGCATATTTTTATGTTACGTTTACAATAATTAAGTTTAATTAGGTTTTAATACTTAATCATTAATCGCTTAATCAATGGATCACGGTGATTTAGAAGGGGCTGGTGTATGTGGATGATTAGCGTGTAATCCATTGATCTATTTTTACTAAATTTAGTAAAACTTTAAACAAAATATAATTTTTTTTAGTAATTTTAGGTAATGTTTGTACAATAATTATTTTTATATGGATTTTATACAAATAATTAAGTTTAATTATAATAATGACTTAAAAAAGTCCCTTTGAAAAGAAAATATTAAAAGTGTAGAAAACGGAATAACACGCTACATCTCCTAAATGTTACAATTTAATATATTACTGTATATATATATATATATATAGTAATATATATACTATATATATATATATATATATATATATTATATTATATATATATATATATATATATATATATATATATATATATATATATATATATATATAAAAGTAAATATATATATATAACTGCAACAAATTTGTATTTGTAAAAAACCCCTAATGTATTTTCACCATGCTGGGATACAATCCTGGACCCTAGCAGATGAGCGTGCAAGTGTTTGACCACTACGCTACGACGAGACTCGCACTCGAACGTAGGGCCAAACAGGGTACCGCGCATGGTGAATATAATACCAAAAACCGGGGGCCATTATGTATACAAATACAAATTTGTTGCAGGTATTATTATGCAATATTTACTTATACATAATGGCCAGCATGGTGAAAATACATTAGGGGGTTTTTACAAATACAAATTTGTTGCAGGTATTATTTTGCAATAATTACCTATACATAATGGCCCCCGGTCTTTGGTATTATATTCACCATGTGCGGTACTCCTGTTTTGCCTACGTTCGATGCGAGTCTCGTCCGTAGCGTGTGATCAAACATGCACGCTCATCTGCTAGGGTCCAGGATCGTATCCCAGCATGGTAAAAATACATTAGGGGTTTTTTACAAATACAAATTTGTTGCAGGTATTATTATGCAATATTTACTTATACATAATGGCCCCCGGTCTTTGGTATTATATTCACCATGCGCGGTACCCTGTTTGGCCCTACGTTCGAGTGCGAGTCTCGTCGTAGCGTAGTGGTCAAACACTTGCACGCTCATCTGCTAGGGTCCAGGATCGTATCCCAGCATGGTGAAAATACATTAGGGGGTTTTTACAATATATATATATGTATATATATATATTATTATATATATATATATATATTTATACTATATATATATATTATATATATATATTATATATATATATATATATATATATATATATATATATATATATATATATATATATATATATATATATATATATATATATATATATATATATATATATATCAGAGGTGGGCACCCCACTCATTTATTATATTTCATACCACATTCTTTAGCTAATGTTTTTGCAGATTTCTCGATTGTATATGAATGAATACCTTTCGATTCTACACATTCACGAGCTATTTTCCTTAAGGGGAGACTTCATAACTAGACCCCCTACTTTTTGAAAGCAAAATCAAAATTTTCACATTTTTTTTTTTATTATCTAAATAAGTAGAAAAATTCCTCCTGAACATCATGGTGTAATTTTTTTAAAATTCTAAATAGTTTTTAGATACAGAAATTTATTTAGAGAGGTGTCGAACTTAAAAATTTCAATTCCAGTCAAAATTGCAGTTCCAGGTTTAGGATCAAAAAATGTTTTGTTTATAATTATAGAAAATCTAATTTTTTTTCATATTCTCAACCTCTAGCTCATTCTTCGGATTTTACTCAGTCAAATAAATGGAGCAGGAGCAGGAGCCGGAGCCGGAGCGGGAGCCGGAGCCGCAGCCAGAGCCGGAGCCTAGGTATATTTTTTTTCATGAAATAATTTTTTTTAGATGAAAAATTTATTGGCAGAAGATGTGCTGAACAATGTTCAAATAGTACAGAATCCTTAGTCGGATCCGGATCGGATCGGATCGAAGTCAGAGCCGGAGTCGATGTCGGAGCCGGAGCCGGAGCCGGAGCCGGAGCCGGAGCCGGAGTATGATTTTTTTTCGAAGAATATTTTTTTAGAAGATCTGCTGAACAATTTTCAAATAGTGCAGAAACCTTATTCGGATCCGGAGCTGAAGCTGGAGCCGGAGCCGGAGCCGAGCCGGAGCCGAGCCGATCCTGGGTATGATTTTTTTCTAAAATATATTTTAGATGAAAAATTTAATGCTCAGAAGACGTACTGAACAATTTCAAATAGTACAAACCTTAGTTAGATCCGGAGCCGAAGGTTGGAGCCGGAGCCGGAGCCGGAAGCCGAGCCGGAGCCTGGGTAATGAATTTTTTTTCAAAAAATATTTTTTTAGGTGAAAATTTAATGCCAGAAGACATATTGAACAATTTTCAAATAGTGCAAAATCCTTAGTCGGATCCGGATCCGAGTCGGAGCCGGAGTCGAAGTGGGAACCTGAAGTTAGAGCGCTGGGTATAAATTTTTTTTCGAAAAATATTTTTTAGGTGAAAAATTTAATTGCAGAATCTTGCTGAAACAATTTTTAAAATAGTGCAGAACCTTAGTTGGATCCGGATCCGGAGGGGGAGAGCCGGATTCGGAGCCGAATTCTGGGTAAAAATTTTTTTAGAAATTTTTTTCAATGAAAATTTGTTTGCCAGAAGACGTGCTTGACAGGTTTCAAATGTGGCAGAATCCCTTAGTCGGATCCGGATCAGGAGTCGGAGCCGAGTCGAAGTCGAGCTAGAGTCAGAAGGCCGGCGAATAGTATAAATTTTTTCAAAAAAGAATATTTTTTTTAGACGAAAAATTTATTGCCAGAAGTCGTGCTAAATAATTTTCAAATAGTGAACAAACCTTAGTCAGATCGGGCCGAAAGTGAAAGTCGGAGCCGGAGCTGGAGCCGGAGCGGAGCCGAGCGGAGCCAGGCCGGAACCTGGGTAGGAATTTTTTTCAAAAAATATATTTTTAGGGTGAAAAATTTAATGCCAGCAGACGTACTGAACAATTTTCAATAGTGCAGAACCTTAGTCCAGGTCCGGATCCGGATCCGGATTCGGAGAAGCGAATTCTGGGTATAAATTTTTTCAGAAATATTTTCTTAGATGAAGAATCTATTGCCATAAGACTTGCTGAACAATTTCAAATAGTGCAGAATCCTTAATCGGATCCGGATTGAGTCGGAGGCCGGAGCCGGATCCAAAGTCGGAGATGGAGTCGGAGGCCAGTATGATTTTTTCTAAAAATATGTTTTTTAGGTGAAAATTTTAATTGATAGAACGTGGCTGAACAATTTTCAAATAGTTCATAAACCTTAGTCGGAGCCGGAGCCGGAGCCGGAGCCGGAGCCGGAGCCGGAACCGGATCCTGGGTATGAATTTTTAAAAAAAAAATATTTTTAGGTAAAAACTTTATTGCCAAAAGACGTACTGAACAATTTTCAAATAGTTCAGAAACCTTAGTCAGATCCGGAGCCGAAAGTGAAGTCAGAGCTGGAGTATTACCCGGAGCTGGAGTCAGAGCCGGAGTCTGGGTATGAATTTTTTTCATAAAATATTTTTTTAAGTGAAAAATTTAATGCCAGAAAACGTACTGACAAATTTCAAAAAGTGCAGAAACCTTAGTCGTGTCCGGATCCGGATCCAGATTCGGAGCCTTATCCTTGGTATAAATTTTTTCAAGAGATAATTTTCTTAGATGAATAATTTATTCCAGAAGACTTGCCGAACAATTTTCAAATAGTGCAGAATCCTTAATCGAATCCGGATTCGGAGTCGGAGTCGAAGTCGAAGCCGTAGTATGATTTTTTTTGAAAAAAAAAATTTTTTTGTGAAAAATTTATTGATAGAAGAAGTGCTGAACAATTTTCAAAAAGTGCAGAAACCTTAGTCAGATCCGAAGCCGAAGCCGAAGCCGAACTCGGAGCCGGTGTCGGAGCCGGAGCCGGAGCAGGAGCCGGAGCCGGTTCCTGGGTATTAATTTCTTTAAAAAAAATATCTTTTTAGGCGAAAAATGTATTGCCAGAAGACGTGCTGAACAATTTTCAATTAGTACAGAAATCTTAGTCGGATCCGGATCCGGAGCCGGAGCCGAACCTGGAGCCGGGTACTGGGTATGAAATTTTTTTAAGAAATATTTTTTTAGGTGAAAATTTAGTGAAAGAAGATGTGCTGAACAATTTTCAAATACTGCAGGAACCTTTGATGGATCCGGATCCGGAGCCAAATCTTGTTATAAATATTTTTCAAGAAATATTTTTTAGTTGAAAAATGTATTGCCAGAAGAATCGCTAACCAAATTTTCAAAATAGTTCAAAACCTGTCAGGATCCGATCCGGAAGTCCGGAACCGGGCAGGAGTAGAGCGGATCCTGTTATTAAATTTTTTCAAGAATATTTTTTAGAAATGAAAAATTTTTTTGCCGGAAGACGTGCTGAACAATGTTCAAATAATGCAGAAACCTTAGTTGGATCCGGATCCGAAGTCGGAAACGGAGCCGGATTCTGGGTATAATTTTGTTCCTATAAATATTTTTTTTGGTGAAAAGTTTATTGCAGAAGACGTGCTAACAATTTTCACAAATAGTGCATAAACCTTAGTCGGGATCCAGCGCCGGATCTGGAGCCGCAGCTGGAGTATGAAACGGAAAGCTTCTTTAAATAAATTTTTCAAAAAAATATTTTTGTACGTGAAAAAATTTATTGGGGCAGAAAGTACTGCACATTCTCAAACAGTGCAGAACTATAGTCGGAGTTGGAGCCGGAGCCGGAGAAAAAAAATTATTATTTTTCTTTTGGGTTGTAAAAGAAATATATCAAAGGCTTGAATTGATTCAATTGAAAAAGAATATATATATATATATATATTATATATATATATATATATATATTATATATATTATATATATATATATATAATATATATATAATATATATATATATAATATATATATATATATATATATGGATTGGGTTATGAAAAAATCAGAGGTGGGTTGAGGTAGCAAGGGATGGTTGTAGAGTAATGAAGATGAAAGAAGTGTAGGTTGCCCTAGCCTATTATAAATGCGGATGATTAAGTTTTAGTGTGGCGAATCTGAAATAGCTTTTGAGGGGATTAGTAGAGAGAGATTGGGGGTGTGTAAAAAGGAGGGGTTTGAAGTAAACGTAGAATAGAATAAGGTTCTGGGTTTTGAGTGAGGATAGTTCTCTGTGTGAGTTATGTTAGATGGTGAGCAGCTGGACAAAGTGTGTTTACATATTTAGGATATATGTTGATGAAAAGGAACGGATGATGCGGAATGTAGTATGAAGTTGTGAATTGAAGGAAGATGGCTGGTGCAATTAAATCCCTTAGTGAATGCAAAGGGAATAAGTCTTTAGTGTTGCTAGGGTCTTACATGACGGTATGCTTATTACCTGTGCTAATGTATAGTGGTGAGACTATTGGTCTGGAATAAGAGGTACAGATATAAAGTATAGATATAGACTTCTGGCTGGCTACACCGGCAATTTTGGATAGGTTCCTCCTGGGTTAAAGGAGCACCAACCAAAGTCAAGGGCCACGCCGACATGGGCACAACATGCTTGTTGCGACAAATTTGCAATAATAAGAACGAAGAAAAATTTCACTCGCGCCAGGACTCGAACCATCGACAACAGCGTCTCCGTTAGACAATGTACAGGAGGCTCTACCACTAGTCCGATCCGCCTCTCCAGAAAAAGAAGGTATCTCGGAACAGTTTTCAAGTCTCCTGCTTCGATATCACTGCTTTGAAACGGTACTTATTTAAATCTATAGAAGGGTGCTTTTAACCCCCTACTGGGTCTACACAGCATTCTGCTAGTTTGCTCCCGTGTTACAGGAGCAACCAACCAACCAAAGTCAGGCCACGCCGACATGGGAACATCATTCTTGTTGCGAAAAATTTTTGCAATAATAACACGAAAGAAAAATTTCACTCACGCAGGACTCGAACCGTCACTAACAGAGTCACGCGATAGACAATGTATGGAAGTTCCACCACTAGTCCGATTCCGACACCACAAAAAAATAAGGTATCTCTTACAGTTTTCAATTTCCTGCTTCGATCATCAACTGCTTTTGAAACGAATACTTATTTAAATCGCATAGAAGGGTAGTTGGAACCCCTGGGCTACACGGCATTCTTCTTGGGTGCTCCTGGGTTACAGGAGCAACCGACCAAAGTCAAGGAACGCCGACATGGGCACAACATGCTTGTTGCGACAAATTTGCAATAATAAGACGAAGAAAAATTTCACTCTCGCCAGGACTCGAACCATCGCAACAGCGTCGACTTTAGACAATGGTACAGGAGGCTTTACCACTATTGCGATTCCGCCTCCCAGAAAAAGAAGCATCTCGGAGTTTTCAAATTTCTTGCTTCGATATCACTCCTTTGAAACTCGATGATATTTATTCAAATCCATAGAAAGGTGGTTGGAACCCCGCTGCTGGGGCTAAACGCATTCTGCTAGTTTGCTCCGTGTCACAGGAGCAACCAACCAAAGTCAGACCACGTCGATATGGGCACAACATGCTTGTTGCGACAATTTGCATTAATAAGACAAGAAAATTTCACTCGCGCAAGGATTCGAAACCATCGACAACAGCGTCGCTGCTAGACATGTACAAGAGGTTAAACCGCCTGTCAGAATCCGATCACCCCAGAAAAAAGGTAAATTTCTTTACACAGTTTTTAAAGTTTCCTGCTCGATTTCACTGCTTTGAAACTCGATACTTATTAAATCACAGAAAGGATGGATGGAACAACTTCTGGGGCTACACGGCATTCTTCAGGGTGTTCATGTGTTACAGGAAAACCGACCAAGGTCAAGGAACGCCAACAGGCGCAAAACATGCTTCTTACGACAAATTTGCAATAAGACG
>JABUQX010008804.1:0-7500 GCA_015478945.1 Trachelipus rathkii
CCAAATTCCTTCGCTTCTCTCTTTTGAGAACAGAACTTCTTCATTTTTGGTCTTCACAGATTAGTGAAAAATAGTAAAAAAAACAATTAATGAAGACAAAATTAAGAAAGAACACAGAGAGACGAAGAGAGAGAAGAGAGAGAGAGAGAGCGAGAGAGAGCAGAGAAGAAGAGAGAGAGACGAGAGAGAGAAGAGAGAGAGAGAAAGAAGACTGTGTACATGACTAAGATAGTGTGGGAACAAATTTCCTCAAAAATAAATTCTATTAAAATTATAGTATCTTATAGATGGATAATTAATATATACTTAGGAAAACAATTGACCAAAATACATACAAATAGTACTCCATCACTATATAATAATAACTATTCACATATAACTATACAAGTCATATATTAACAATACTAAATAAAGTAAAACCTCAAATTGACTCAATATAATATCAGCACAAATCTAAGCTAATATAAAATAAATAATCATTAGAAAAGAACATAAACTAACCCTCTACGCAAAAAATATTGGTATATAACCAATAAGCTATCCTTAATATCCCCGAATAACTATACCATATATACATATCAACTAGCACCGTTTACAAGCTCATTATATTTAAATTAAAGCTATACAATAATAAAGTAACCCGTGTATCAAATGATATATTCACTTTGTCCTTACGTTCCGACCTACACATGATACTCAATAACACAAGATGACGACAGGTGGTCAAATTTTATTTAATTACTTCTGTTTGACAATCTAATTCAAATTTATTTAATCAATATTAAAAATCTTCCTATAATTTCAATAATAGCATCTACATTCAATACACTCCTGCCAACACTTCTCCGGACGATGAGGAATAGAATCTGCCCACATAGGACTTACAAGGACTTTCTCATTGAACACTGTGTCTCTCCTACAAGGAGAGTCCACCCTCTCTGAACACCGAAGATGTTCAAGGTGAAACGAAAAGTATTTGGTCAATACCATGAACCGCCATCACAATTCGCTCCGATCGTTAGTGTGACATAGAACCTGAAAGGAAAAAAAACTCAATACAGCATGTTTAAATGTCTTGCTATCAATTATCAGATTAATTTAGACACAAAGAGAGAAAATATTGATTCCTAGATTATGTAGAAAAAATATTGATAAAATATGTAGAGTTAAAAAAAACTAAGACTTAAGAATACGTAGATCAGAGTAGGAATAAAAATAAAAATAGTACTATAGTACTAAGAACACATATATAGCAAACACAAAATTTGGCTCGTCATATAAAACACTACATGAAACATACAAAAAAAATAGTTCACAGACATAAAAACACTTCATCTACAATGGTGCTATAGCACTAAAACACATACATCAGTATATGTAAAAGGAAACTGCCCAGAGATCTATCGAACATATGTTCAAGATGAACTCCTCCGACTCGAGCTTTGTAACACAACTTTTGATTAAAATTTTACCCAATTTTGACGCAACCCGAGTATGCTTCTGGATTAAGTTTCAAGACTTCGAGTGGACGTTTTTTGAACCCCCACAGGAATAACAAACTTTTTATTCTAAGTATCCTTTATTCTAAGAACACAAATTCTGTGTTGTGCAACTCATGATTATTTTCCGTTCAATAAAAAGAGGTTAAATTAAAATGGATTATAGTCTTTGCTAAATACTTGGTCACTCAAGTATGGATAATTATACATTATAAAAACCTTGCAACAAAAGGTGTGTCCTTGGTTTTATACCATCAATCTTTCTTGTAAATAATGTCCCTTTCTTGTTATTTAATCTTATGCTCGACATGCCTCTAAACTGGTAGCTACGAAAATGTCGCTGAAGCCTCGCTTAACACCTAATAAATCCATTAACATGTAAAAATAAGTTAATGAGATACATGAAACATACTTTCAATCCCGGAGCCGAGGGTTCTCAACATTTTTGAGTGCAGTTAACCCAAATTTTAGCCGGTTCCTAACATCATCAGATAAATAAGGACACTCCCTTTAATCAGATCCCTTAGCTTTATTTACATCGCCATTACAATAAGAGAAAAACAGCTGCTCACTCCACACACTCCCACAACTAAGTTACGATCCGCGCTAAATATAAGAATAAATATGATCAATAAGAATATTACAGTATTACTGGTAAAAATATTGTATTTATGCACAGTGAAGTAGTATAATGAAGAGTATAGTCCATCAACTTCAATAAACCCATTTTGCTTTCAATGTAAATGTGTCAAGTGAAATGAAGTGCAGACACAAAATTAACTTTAATAATAATATTTTTTCAGTTGGTAAACTTGTTATTATCGTTATAGTGCATCTGAAAAGAGAACGATTCAAAAAAACACTTTATGGGCTGCTTCACACCCTCGTTCGTAACTTTTGTAACCGAAAAAAAATTCAGTACTAAATGCAAGCCAAACTAGACTATTCTGTTCTCCCGGACGAAAGCTTAAGGACTGGCTCAGGCGTTTCTTGCCCCTGAATTGAAACCATATCGCATTACTTTATAATTTACCATAACCTAGATAATAGCCGTGTAATTACACCGTAAGCTATAAGAGCGAACGCTCTTGAAACGAACCCGTCGCTCCAACAAATCTGTAGATTGCAATGCTTGGGATCAAATCATATCAAATGGACTTACATTTCGAAGTTTAGATTATAAGCTCTCTTGCCTTGCGGACAATACCACACCCTAATCTATAATGTAATGGCAGCCTAAAAGACACAACAAATACCACTAAAAGTGCTGTCGATCAATAGCATACTTACCGCAGCAATTCTTGGTCCCCCCACAATACCCAATTATAAAAACCAACTACTTTTATAAGATGGTTTTAATATATTTAATAATATCGCACAAACGTGGCCTCAGTTTTACTACGCCACTTGAAACTTTGCCAACAGTGCATACGGCTTAATTAACGTCTGATGTAAAAACATACATAATAATCACCAGAAGACCCATTAAACCCGAAAAAGAAACACACTATTTTCTTAAAATTAAGCTAACAAGATGGATTTTGAGTTTTCACTCACTCATTGGCATGAAAAGTTCTCTGACCATATTAATAGAAAATCAACCACAACTTATACCAATAAAAAGACAATCAAGCCAACACTCGAAGAACGGTATTCCCGTTATCTCGAACAATACTAATTCCAATAGAAATTTAAACATAGGAGACCCCCTATATGTTGACGCTTGATGATCTCTCACAAAACAAAATCTTTAAGTTCTCAGGCTTATCACACCTAATTCATCTGAGTTAATATCAAATTGTAATGATTAACCTCAAATTGTTATTTAAAAAACAATAAAGCACCATGTGCGCCCAAATTTAGAACAACATCACAACTCAAAAAAATCTCAAAGACACTTAAGTTTCCCAATGACATCTCCCATCATCCGAATTAAGCATATTCGTCTATAAATTCCTATTTGAATTCTAATGTGGTACAAACACAAGTTAATCAACGTTCAAGAATAAAAGAACTTAATAAACAAAACATTACAAATAGAACACTGAAATCCTAAAAGTACAGTCTATCAATGCATTTACTGCTACCAATATAGGGAAGATCTGTTTTAGTTTTAAAAACCTCCAAGATACTCATTGCAGCAACAATTTTAACCAGAACCTTCATATTCATTAATTTTTTCCACTCTTCCAATTATAATACCGACTTACTCCAAACTTTAACTTGAGATAACATATACTATCATAATATATTTACTAAATATAACCTAACCTACCACAACAAAATTTAACTTATCATACCAAACCTAACTTAGCATAACCTAATCTATCCTAACCCAGCATATCATAACATAACCTTACTTGATATAACCCATCCTAGCAATTCCTAACATAACCCAACCGAACCTAACGAAATTTAACCTAACCTAGCTATCATAACACAACCTAACTTTAAATAACATAATCTAACCTTGTCTAAAAAAACTAAACTTTACCTAACCTAACAAACCTAATATTACCTAATGAAAACTTAGCGTAATATAACAAAACGTGATGTATCCTATCCTAACATAACATAGTATATCTTAGCCAAACCTTATATATATAGCACAGCCTAAATAAAAACTTAACCTAGCATGGCATAACCTAACTTTAAAAGTATTAACAATCTATCGTAGCCTAACCTAACAATAAACCTAAACAATACCTGACAAAGCTTAACCATGTCTGACCCATATTGATGATGCTGAATGTGAAAAACAGCTAAATAAAACAAAGTCCCTTAGCTAAACTTACCTAATCTATCCTAAAATTAACATAACGTAAAATAACATAGCCTAACGGGCCCTAACCTTATCATGTTTTACTTAAATTGATCATTCGAAGAACGGTTATTAATAACTGCTAATTTAAATAAAGTTCCTTACTTAATATAACATAACCTATTCTAAACTAACATATCATAACCTATTCTTACCTAACAAAACTATTCTATTCAACCTAACAAAGCTTAGCTTTACTAAACCTTAACTATCAATATCTGTTAAGCTAATAAAACTCGAGCTTATCAATTACTTCTTCTAACTTAAAGTATACCAGCAGAGTTCACATATCAATACTGGTTAATATATCATCTAACAAAACTTTAACATAACCCTTAATAGTTACCCAATCAATCACTGACAAAATTTCAAATCTAAGGTAAACAACTTCTCTTACTAATCCACAGATGTCAACCTAACAATACATCTTTTAATGTGGTGATCAACGATTCGTGCGTTCACCTTTATGGATCTAAACATGAAAAATAACGAAGTCTTCATATTCAATAACATTTCCAAAGTATTCATTACATTTGAGCTGAAACATCTAACACCATTTCCTTCATTTTTACACTAACATAATTACCAACACCTGTAACATTTCAAGCTTTTTATTTTAAAAATAGTAACGACGGTATATGATTCATGCTAATAAATTAGTAAAATAGTTATCTGCATATGGAGATAGAGAAATTTTTAGAAGTCTTATGAAATAGCGATATTTAATATATACTAAATATATATAATATATATATATATATGTCTTAATATTAAATTAAAAATAATTTTATATATATATATATATATATATATATATAATATATATATATTTATATATATATATTGATAGACTGACAGATTTGGACTTAAACTCGAGGTTGCCAGAATTTGTCCCTTTTATAAGAATTTGTCCTTGGTTGCCAGAATTTGTCCTTTTTATTCAAAGTGATCTTGCGGACAGTTATGGAAGCAGTTTCTTTTTGACCTTTATTGAAAGTGGGTGTGTTAGACTTAGATTGTATAATTTCTGATAAAACAACGTTGCTAGCATTATTAATGTTTTAATAAGTTAATTTTTAGAGTGTAAAACTTGTGTTTGTTGATAGGCGATGCAAGTATTTATAAGGAAGTTTAAATTGTTTATTTCCGGTCTCCTAAAAGTATTTGTCAAAAGCGATTTACAATGTGTCTTGAAGCCCGCCTGTCTTTTAATAAAAGTTTAAGATTAAGTTATTATTTTACGTTATTTAAGAAAATATAAAGAAGATCCCTTTATCTCATTCATTGAAGCTCTCGTAAGGTTTTCTATTTAATGTAAGTATATATATATATATATATATATATATATATATATATATATATATATATATATATATTATATATATATATATATATATATATATATATAATATCTCTATATTTTTTTATTATATATATATATATATATATATATATATATATATATATATATATATATATATATTTATCTTCACATGGCTTTAAATATATCATAATCCATTAGCTTAACGCGTACTTCGGGGCTAACAAAATACATTAGGTTAGTCCGACTTGTGGGCTAACAAAATCCATTAGGTTAGGTCCTAGTTATGGCAACGACAATCAATCTAGGTTAGGTCTAGGTCCTACGGCAACGACGATCCGTCTAGATAGGTCGTACTGTTGGGCTATTAAGTCTAGGTTAGGATAAAGTTTGGTTAGGTAGACACAGATTTAATATATATACATAGAGTGAGACATTCAATTTCTTTCCGTTGGTTGCGAAATCTTACAAATTTTACCTTCCGACTCCTTTTATGCGAAAGACAATTTACTTTTATGGTAAAGTTATAAAATTAATATATATATATATATATATATATATATATATATATATATATATATATATATATATATATATATATATATATATATATATATATTTCATTTTAAATGAATGAGTCACAGGAGATTTTACTCTCCATCAGCGGGATTCGAACATTGGACACCGCGTCGCAGTGTTAACAATAACCGGATGCTCTAACCAC
Organism: Trachelipus rathkii; assembly: GCA_015478945.1. Taxonomy (NCBI): domain Eukaryota; kingdom Metazoa; phylum Arthropoda; class Malacostraca; order Isopoda; family Trachelipodidae; genus Trachelipus; species Trachelipus rathkii. The sequence continues at coordinate 6,366 of JABUQX010008804.1, forward strand.
TAGGCCATCCACGTCCCCATAAAAAGAACGCTTTAAGCGTAGTTTTTAAAACACCCGGTTTTCTCATCCCGAAATTGCTGAGTACTCAAAGGCCTGGCCCCCATAAGGGGTTAAAAGTAAAAAAGAAGCGTGGCTGAATGTACTAAAAGCAATTGATGAAGTTTCAAAAGAGAGATGCTTGCAATTATATAAGGAGGAAAAAAGAAATACTAAAAGGTATATACGTAGGAGAAAAAAAAGGTAAATGAACAGTTTGAAAGGAGGATGAATGGGAACTTACAAGGGAATAGGAAGCTCTTCTGGAAGGAAGCGCGAAAGGTTAAGAATGAGAATAAGGGGAACCTGCTTAGAATAATGAAAAGGGATGGTGCTTTTGTAACATGGAATGATGGAAGGGAGTGTGGAAGAACACTTCGAAAATCTGCATAATATTGGCAGTAATGAAGAGGTGATAGTGAATGTGTGTGGGGTTTGATGGTGCAGAAGGAATAGGTATTTTTTGGGATGAGGTTATTAGCAAGAAGGAGGTAATGGGTAGAGTGAGAAAGTTGAAAAATGGTAAATCTGCAGGTATAGATGAAATTACTAGTGAAATGATCAAGAGCGGAGGCGAGATGATGGTGATTGATTGGATTTGGAGGTTGTGTAATAAGCGTTTATGGAGGGTATAGTTCCAAGGGATTGGAGGAGAGCAGTAATAGTACCCTTATATAAGAGTAAGGGAGATAAGGGGAACTGTAGAAATTATAGGGGAATTAGTTTATTGAGTGTTGTAGGGAAGATATATGCTGGTATTTTGGTCGAAAGAGTGCGTCGACTGAAGGACTGATTGGTGAGGAACAAGGTGCGTTTTGGAGTGGTAGAGGATGTGTGACAATCTTTTACAATTGAAACAAATGATTGACAAAATGAGGGAGAAGAAGAAATAAATTGTATTTAGGTTTTTATGGATTTGCAACAGCCGTATGATAGGATAGGGTTATTAGGGAAGCTCTATGGCAGGTGTTAGTGGATATATGGTGTTGGTGGTAGGCTTCTGAATGAATCAAAGTATTATGAGGATACGTGAGGCGTGTGCGTGATAATAAATCTGTCAAGGTGATTGGTTTATATTAATGCGGAGTGAGACAGGTTG
>JABUQX010008804.1:30000-37315 GCA_015478945.1 Trachelipus rathkii
TATATATAAAAATAATATATATATATATATATATATATATATATATATATATATATATATATATATATATATATATATATATATATATATATATATAATAATAAATATTTTTTTATATATATTATATATAGTAGTGAATGGGATGCTCCGGAACCGCTTACCATCGATTTCTCAAAAAGATAAGAGATATAGTTCTGACACTTGGAATATAAATCTAAAAATATAATAAGCATGAAACCGTGTAAATTTCAAGTCTGTATGATGTATATAGAGGGGGTCACCCCCGAGGAGTGGACGCCGATATTTGCTTACGATCTTGGGCTGCTTACTGAGCGAAGCGAGATATAGGCTTTAAAATAGCGTTAGGCTTCGCAGCATGATGACGTAATCTCGTTGCAGACGTAGATTACCCGTCATGTGACGCAGAGGCGCGCGACGCAATACCACATAACACATACACATTAATTATTATTATTATTACGTTCCCTTATTTTTATTAGTCAGGAAACACTTCTGAGTTGTTTTTTAAGCCCTTCTGCGTCTTCTTCTGCGTGTCCTTCAGCACCGCACCGCACCGCACTGTACTGCACAGCTCCGCCTCCGATATGAAAGAATAGAGCTATCGCCTTACAAACTTGGTATATGATTATTGTGTGTGATTAAACTGATTCCTGCCAGAGTTGGGACCGATAGGTCACCTAAGGGGTGTGCCCCCTTAGTCGTCAAGGTCAAATTCGCCCTGAAAAACCATGTTAGGCTTAACGTATAGGGCTAAAATTTGGATGTGAGCTATATGATGACGTAATCTCGTTGGAGACGAGATTACGTCTCTCTGCACCCCCCCGTAAGGGTGGACGTAGCCCCCCTAAAAAATTAAAATTAATCGATAGAAGGCACTTGAAAACTTGGAGAAAGGATAAGAGGAAGTCGGAGTCGGCAGTCGGGTTGGAGTTGGATTCGGCTTCTGAGTCCAGAGACCCTCCCTGGAGAGAGGGATCTCAGTTGAAAAAAAGAAGAAGAAATGCATGGAATGCAGAACAGGAGGAAGAAGAAGAAGAAGAAGAAGAAGAAAGGAAGAAGAAGAAGAAAGGAAGAAGGAGGAGGAAAGGAGGAAGGAAGAAGAATGAGGAAGTAGCAATTTTACCGCCCACAGCTTTTTCTCAAAAAGTATAAGAGTTATCGGTCTGAAACTTGGAATATAAGCTATGTATGGGATAAGCTCGAAACCGTGTAAATTTTCAAGTCTGTAGGAATGTATATAGAAGGGGAGGATCCCCCGAGGCTACAGCGCTACCGCCCTCGTTTTACCCTTTGGCTTTCCAAACCCGAGATTGAGTTAAGCCTAACGAGAGTTAGGCTCGAGCGTGATGACGTAATCTCGTCGCAGACGAGATTACGTCAGCGCGTGAGCGCGCGCGTGCGCATACACATACACATACACATTATTATTATTATTACGTCAAAGATTCGATTCTCAAAGAGAATCGAATCTGAGTCGAAAAACTATTCCTGTAAGGAATCGTTTTTTTACGCACTCCGACTTTGCCTTCCGCCTGGTTGCTTCTTTGCGCATCCAGTTCTGAACCGATATATATCTACATGGGTTAGAGTTATCGTATTGGGTTAAAATTTGGAGGATGGTTATATGGTGATGTAAGCTCATCGTAGACGAGATTACCCCACCCCCCTTCATACATTAAATATTGACGTAGAAGACTGAAACTTGGAGACAGGATAGAGGAGTCGGAGTCGGAGACGGAGTTGGAGTTGGATTCGGGCTTAGGAGTCCAGAGACCCCACCGGAGGGGGTCTCAGTTTGAAAAAAAGAAGAAATGCATGGAATGCAAAACAGAGGAAGAAAAGAAAAGAAGAAGAAAGGAAGAAGAAAGGAAGAAGGAGGAGGAAAGGAGGAAGGAAGAAGAATGAGGAAGGAGGAGTAGGAGAAGGATTCAGAGTCAGTACCGGCTCCGGTGCTGGAGCCACTGCGGTGCCAAGTTAATAAACATTCGTATAACAACAATGTTGGTGTCTTTATATATGTTATTGGATCTGTAGATTTCGAAAATAATGGTTTCAATACCATCAAGAAAAAATAAAAATAAAAAATAAATAAATAAATAAATAAATAAATAAATAAATAAATAAATAAATAAAATTTCTTATTCTTTTTATGTTTATAACTTACAAATTTACGTTTTTACATACCCTAAAGCAGTAAATCACTAAATCAAACCACTATCCAACCTCCCTCCTGACCATCTGTGATCTATTGATCTATTGATTAAGGTCAAATTTTTACTAAAATTGTAACGTTTTACATACCCCAAAGCAGTAAATCACTAAATCCAAACCACTATGCACAACCTCCCTCCTGACCATCTGTGATCTATGATCTTATGATTAAGGTCAAATTTTTACTAAAATTGTAACGTTTTACATACCCTAAAGCAGTAAATCACTAAATCAAACCACTATCCAACCTCCCTCCTGACCATCTGTGATCTATTGATCTATTGATTAAGGTCAAATTTTTACTAAAATTGTAACGTTTTACATACCCTAAAGCAGATAAAATCCACTAAATCAAAACCACATATCCAACCTCCCATCCTGACACATCTATGTGATCTATTAATCTATATTAAGTCACATGTCGAGTAGTTTTATTGGATTAAACATAACATTAAAATCAAGTATCTATTATACAGACATCAATCATATATGCTTGACGTAACAAACTTTTCAACATTAACTAAAGCCTTAACTTAGTATCAATACTGAACTATGAAAATAACCCACAACGAAAACGTAGCAACATCTTAAAACAGGAATTAAACTTTAACGTTAACAAGTTCCACACTTTAACAACAGTAAAGTAACATAAATATAGATACAAAGACCGTAACCTACTTACACTTTATCTAACAATATCGTGTTTATTTTTACATTACAGACTGTAATATATTAACAAAATTTACCATAACCGTAGTGAGTAATTATCATACAGACCAATGAGAATACTCTAACGTAACAAAGTTTTCACATATAATAAAAGCTAACATAGCATCAACTGAACTACGAAAAAAATGATACAAACAACAACCTATCCTACATCTTAAGGCAGGGAATAAGCATATCAACATTAACAAAGTTACCGCACTTAACAACAGTAAGTAACTAATCATATAGCATACAAAAACGTAACATATTCTTACTTTGTCAAGCATATCTCCTACATAACGATATTAATCTTACACTAAACACAAGTACATTTAACTAAAATTGTATCACTAAACATCTGGTAATTATCATACAGAGCAGCGAAAGTAAGCTAACGTAACAAAGTTTTTCCACATCAATAAAGCTAAAATAGCGTAACATGAACTAAGAAAAATAATGTACAAACAACAAACCTATCACACCTTAAACACGAAAAACTGTTAACATTAACAAAGTTCCACACATTAACACCTAGCAAAGCAAACTAACATTGGTATGCAAAACGATAAAACCTAATCTTACCTTTTTTCAAGCATAACTCTTAACCATAATTAAACGTCTAATCTTAACCACTAACATGGTAATATTTAACTAAATTTATCACAACATAGGTTAATTATCATACAGAACAGCGAAAGTATGCTAACGTAATAAAGTTTCCACATCAATAAAACTAACATAGCGTAACATGAACTAAGAAAATAATGCAAAAAGACAAACCAAACACACCTTTACACACAAATAAACTGTTAACAATTAAAAAGTTCCCACACTTAACACACTTGTAAAGCAAAACTAACATGGTATGCAAAGCGCTAACACTAATACTTACATTTCTTCAAGCATTTAACTCTAACATATTAACGTTAATCTTACACTGACACAGTAACATTTAACTAAAATTTCTCACAACATTGATTTTATGCTATAACCATTTGCATAAAGTGATGCAATACTTATCTATATTTGACCCTCTGAACAGGAATTATGAGCAATTGTAGCAAGTCGCCATGTTCGGTTTACAACTTAAATTTAAATGACACTGTAATCGCTGGGAATAACCGAAACTCCTCGTGAAGATATCAACAACAAGCGTAAGAGATGGAGGGAGATGTCATCGTATCACCAATGCGAAAACTATCCTACTGAAGAAAATAGTGTATAAACAATCCTTAAATGTAATGAGATTCTTTCTTTAAACCCATCAGAAGAAAGTAAACAAGAATACGACGTACGAACGAGCCATATCAGTTCAAAAGGGTATATATCTCTCGTATAAGACAACCAACAACAAACAACAACAACAAAAAACAAAACATAGCACAAAATGAGTTCTTTATATATTAACCAACGAATATATGCTACCATAACAAAGTTCCCCAATAATAAAGCTAACATAGCACTCATATGGACTAAGAAAACTAATGTAACAACGACGAATCTATTCACAAACTTAAGCATGAATAAAACTGTTCAGCATTTACAAAGGTCCACACTAACACCTGTAAAGTAAACTAACACTGCATACAAAACGTAACTATTCATAACTTTTTCCAAACATATCTCTAGCATATTAACGTTAATTTTACATTGACACAGTAATATTTAACAAGATTTATCATAACCTGTTTAATGTATCATACAGCCAACTGAATAACTGAAACATTTAGCAAAGTTTTATTCAAACATATACACAAAAATAAGTTCTTTATATACTAAACATCGAGTATAAGCTAACGTAACAACGTTTTACATTAATAAAACTTAAACATAACATAACCTAACTAAGAATATAATGTTACAACGACAAACCCAAACACCATTACGTTACGAATAAACCACTAACCATTAAACAAACTCTGCCCTTAAACAACAGTTAAAGTACATAACACTTCATCCAAAAACGTAAACTATTCACACTTTTTTTCAGCATATCTCTAACATATCAATGTTAATTTTACATTAACATCGTAAAATTAACAAAAGTTTAGCATAAACCTGTTCTAATCATATACTGACAAGAATATAATGCTGACGCTAAACAAATGTTTTACATCAAAACTTCGTAACATTGTAACAAAATTCATCATACCTCGTCTAAAATATTATATTTCCCAAGCGAATTAATCGCAAACCATAACAAGTTTAACCAAACATAAACAAAAAAATACAATTTTATCCTAAAATAACATAAAAATAAGTTCTTTGAGTTAAATATCACAGTAAAGCGTAATAATTTAACTGATTTTAAAGCAGTAAATCAGTAAATCAGTAAATCAAATCACCCATCCCTGCAGTCCCCTATCCGTCCCACCCGCCTGTGATCTAATGAACTATTGATTCAAGTCATATTTCGAGTATCATTTTTGGGACCAACATAACAATTAAAAATTAAGTATCTTTTATATACTAACCGATACGGACTACATGCTTAACCAAACAAAGTTTTAAGCATCAATAAGCTAACAAATCATAACACGCAAAATAAGGGAATCATAATGTACAAATTGCAAACCTAACATACCTTGCATGAATAATCAGCTAACATCCTGGAAAATTCCCTACTGATTCAAGGTAAAGTAGCTAACAGGTCATACAATACTCGATATGCTTCCCACTTTTCGAGCATATTAGCAACAGGTAAAGCCGATATTATCTAACAAAATCCCTTAACAAAGTGACCAATCTATCAAAGATGCCACCATCTTGAACTATGAATTGACACTATCTTCATCAAAGTGTCACTCGTTTCGAGTATAACATCATTTGACCTATGAATAAACGTAGACATTAGCAAAAGTCTAGGGCAAACCTAACATTATTCAACAAAAACTTAACCTAGGCTCACGTTTCTAACACATCATCGTCAGTTAACACAGTAATATCTTACAAAAACTCATCATTTCTCTAACAAATCAGTGTTATTTCCACATTGTCATAGTAATATTTAACATAACGTACTTAACTTACGAATAAACAGTTTTCATTAACCAAGAGTATCTAAAGCAACACATTACCTTCCGAGAGAAAACCCAGGAGGATGAGCCCCTTGAAAGGGTGTGAATCCTGCGAGGGGGGATCACCCCGAAGGGGTGTAAGCGGGCTTTACCCCTCCGAAGGAGGGGTAAGGCCTCAGCCCTTCGGGCTGAGGCCCAAAGCCCGCTTACACCCCTTCGGGGTGATCCCCCCTCGCAGGATTCACACCCTTTCAAGGGGCGCATCCTCCTGGGTTTTCTCTCGGAAGGTAATGTGTTGCTTTAGATACTCTTGGTTAATGAAAACTGTTGATTCCGTCTGAGTTAAGTTAACGTTATGTTAAATATTACTATGACAATGTGGAAATAACACTGATTTGTTAGAGAAATGATGAGTTTTTGTAAGATATTACTGTGTTAACTGACGATGATGTGTTAGAAACGTGAGCCTAGGTTAAGTTTTTGTTGAATAATGTTAGGTTTGCCCTAGACTTTTGCTAATGTCTACGTTTATTCATAGGTCAAATGATGTTTACTCGAAAACGAAGTGACACTTTGAATGAAGCGATGTGTCAATTTCATAGTTCTAAGATAGGTGGCATCTTTGAATGATTAGGTCACTTTGTTAAGGGATTTTTGTTAGCATTTAATACGGACTTTACCTGTTCTAATATGCTCGAAAAGTGGCGAACATATCGAGTATTGTGACCTGTAGACTGTTTACCTTGATCAGTAGGAATTTTCCAGGATGTTAGCTGATTATTCATAAGCGAGGTATGTTAGGTTTGCCATTGTACATTATATTAGTGCGGTTAATATTTGTTAGCTTTATTGATGCTAAAACTTGATTGAGTATTAAGATATATTCGTAGGTTTGTATATAAAGAACTTATTTTTTATATTATGTTTGTCCAAAATGATACTTGAAATATGACTGAATCAATAGTCAATAGATCACAGGCGGGTGGGGACGGTAGGACTGCAGGGGATCGGTGCGTTTGATTACTGATTTACTCGATTTACTGGCATTAAAATCAGTAATTATTACGCTTTTACTGTGATTTTTACTCAAAAAACTTTATATTTTTATGTTATGTTAGGATAAAATTTTGTTATTTTTTTGTTCATGATTTTGCGTTTTTTTTAAAAACTTTGTATATTGTTTGCGAATTCGTGGATAGATATTTTCGACGAGGTTATGATGAATATTTTGTTAATAGTTACGAAGTTGATGTAAAACATTTGTTACGTCAGCATTATATTCTTTGTCAGTATGAATGTAATTAGACAGGCAAGTTTATGCTAAAAACTTTTGTTAATATTCGATCTCATCTCTTTTT
>JABUQX010008806.1:0-7500 GCA_015478945.1 Trachelipus rathkii
TAATAATAATAATAATAATAATAATAATAATAATAATCTTATCTTCCTCTTTTTCCCAAGACTGGGGGTAAGGTGCGTGACAAGCATCGGAAAAGAAAAGTAGTAGAAGAATATGACACAAGTCGAAAAGAAAGCCCAGCCTTACCGCCTCTCTATACCTATTAGTGAGAACTCTTCGCAGTCAGAAAATTCACCCTAGAGATTCAGGGGACACGACGGACCTCTATGGCATATATCGTCAAGTTTTGGGTTCAGACGCCTGGTCAGGTGGGCCACATGCCATACCCTCACAAAACCCTCCATTCCTCTATTATCACCTTTTATCTCTCGCCTCTGGCCAACCTCCCTTTCCCCCTTCAAACATTGTTTACTGACTCAATCCACTTTTTCTTCGGTCTCCCAGCCGGTCGATTCCCAACACACTCACCACTATACATCCGCTTAACCAACCGACTATCATTCATCCTTTCCACATGACCAAACCATCTCAACGTACTTTCATTTATTTTTCATTACCTTTCTTCACACCACAATAATTTTAATACGTTCATTTCCATTTTATCATTCTTTTCCACATAACACACCCTAAGATTGGTCCATCTGAACCCATTGAACTTTAGAATCTATACTCTTATTCCAGGACAAAGTTCACTACTATAACATTAACACTAGTAAAACTCCCCTCATGTAAGAACCTAGGCGCACTCAGCTTAGTATTTACGTCACCAACGATTCAATTGCAACAGGCACTTCCTGCATTCAACAACTTTCTACTGACTGCATCACGTTCTTTCAATCTAATCTTAATATCCTACAACCATAACCTTACTCTTATCCACGTTTACTTTCAAACGCCCTCATTTTACACCACCTGCAAATCTCTCTACCCAATCTCTTAAACTCTCTAAGATTCACCACCAAAACCAAATCATCGCAATATAAGTAGAGCACCCTCCACTTGACTACATTCTCCATTTCTAACACCATTTCCTGCCACCCCATCTCTAATTCTTTCATAGTACCATCCATATACAAATTAAATAACAGGGACATAACACATCCCCTGCTCATCTGTTTTAGTAATTAAACAATTTTTTGGACAATTTTATTCTAACACACGCTTCACTATCGTCATACATTCTTTTGATTCATTTCAGAAGCCTACCACCAACACTACTTACTAACACCTGCCAAAGGGCTTCCCTATTAATCCTAATCATACGCCTGTTGCATCTAAAACCTAAATACAAATTTATTTTTCTTTTCACTCATTTTCTTCAGTCATTTGTCAATGTAAAGATTTGAATCCACACGCCTCTACACTTTCTAACGCACCCTTGTTCTTTCAAATTCAGTCTCTTCAGTGCAGCTCGACGCACTCTTTTCGACTAAATACCGGCATATATCTTCTTACAACACTCATCACTATTTCCCTAATATTCTACAGTTCCCCTTATCTCCTTACCCTTATATAAGGGTACTATTACTGTTTTCCCTCCAATTCTTCGGAACTATACCTCCATAAACCTTTATTACACAAACTTCCAAATCCAATCAATCACCCATCTCGCCTCCGTTCTTGATAATTTCACCGCAGTAATTTCATCTAATACTGCGATTTACCATTCTTACTTTCTCATCGTAGCCATTACTCTCCTTGCTAATGATCTCATCCCCAAAATACTTATTCCTTCTTGCACCATCAAACCCACACTCATCATATCACCTTCATTATGTAATATTATAACAGATTCTGAAGTGTTTCTTTCCACACTCCCTACATCCATTATTCATCAGTTACAAAGCACATCCGCCTATTCAATTACTTCTAAGCAGGTTCCTTTTTTCTCATTCTTAACCTTTCGCGCTTCCTCCAGTAAGAGCTTATTATTCTCTTCTACGTCCCATTCATCCTCTTCAAACTGTTCATTTACTTCTTTTTATTTCTTACGTATCCACTTTTAGAATTCCTTTTTTCTCCTTTATAACTTTCCAAACATCTTTCTTTTGAAACTACATCATATATATATATATTAATATAATATATATATATATATATATATATATATATATATATATATATATATATATATATATATATATTATATATATATATATATATATTTATATATTATATATATATATATATATATATATTTTTTTATATATATATATATATATATATATATATATATATATATATATATATATATATATATATATATATATATATATATATATATATATATATATATATATAATATATATTAGCAATAATATATAGATAATATATATATTATATCTATATAATATATATATATATATATATATATATATATATATATATACAGGGTGTTTACGAAATAGGGGGAAAAATTTGGAGGATATTATTTTTGTACCATTACAAGCGTTTTGTCTTAAATAAATTTACCTGTAAAGTTCCTCATTTAGTAGGTAAATGAGTTAGGAAGGTGCAAGATGTATGATGTGAATATTGGTGTTTATGTTCCGTAGATGTGTTTATTATTATTATTATTATTATTATTATTATTATTATTATTATTATTATTATTATTATTATTATTATTATTATTATTATTATTATTATTATTTTTATTTTATTATTATTATTTTTTATCCTATTATTATTATTATTATTATTATTATTATCTATTATTATTATTATTATTATTCTTATTATTATTATTATTCATTATTATTTTATTATTTATTATTATTATTATTATTATTATTACTAATTTTATTAATTATTATAATTATTATATTATTATAATTTTATAATTATTATTATTATAATTAATTATAATTTTATATTATTATTATATAATTATAATTATTATATTATTATAAATTATTATAATTATTATTATTAATTATTATTATTATTATTATTATTATTATTTTATCATTATTATTATTATTATTATTAATATTATTATTTTATCATTATTTTTATTTTCATTATTTTATGATTATCTATTATTATTATTATTATTATTATTATTATTATTTTATTATTATTATTATTATTATTATTAATTATTATTATTATTATTATTATTATTATTATTATTATTATTATTATTATTATTATTATTATTTATTTTTATTTATTATTATTTATTATTCTATTATTACTATTATCATAGTAATATTACTTATCAAATAATTAATTATTGTTATTAAGGCATTAATATTGTTATTAGTAATATTAGGAGTATTATTATGATTCGCATTATTATTATTTGTATTATTATTATTGCTTGTACCCGTACCCCGAGTAAATATTGCTCGAATACTATCACAAAATTCTAGTAATTATTCTTCTATCTCTATATAAGGTGGTACCTTTCAAGCAACTTAGCAGTTGTCCAATACTTAGAGAAGCAATCACCCTGTTCTTATAGGTTACCACAATAAAATTAAGATTTCCGTAGCAACTCTTCACCCATTCCGAATGTAAACACCAATATTCACATCATACCCTTTGCACCTTTCTAACTCTCATTTACCTACTATATGAAGAACTTTACAGGTAACTTTATTAAAGACAAAACGCTTGTAATGGTACAAAGATAATATCCTCCAAATTTGTCCCCCTATTTCGTAAACACCCTATATAGGAGACGGAATCATTCAGCATTCTCAACATTCTGGAGCAACTAATCAAACAATCCACACACATTCCCAACCAATTCTTGAACATACATTGACCTATGCTTCACACACTAGTCCTTCTCTTCTAATAAATACACCACCTTCGCTCCTATTGGTAAATCTGACCACAACCTTATATCTCTTAATTTTAATACTTTCTCTCCAACAGCTCCATCCTGCCCTATGCGTTTTTTTCTGGCACTTTGATCGGGCTGATTGTGGGGGCCTTGCGTCGCTTCTACGCTAACTATAATTGGAATAGCTGCTTTAACTCTGATGACGCTTGAGCTTCTGCCACTAAAGTGAGAGCTGTAATCGCTGACGGGATGAGCAGGTTCATTCCTTCTTCGACTAAATCTTTCTCTCCTCATATCATGTTCGATCGTGCTTGTTCTCTTACCATTCAGGCTAGAGACAGCGCGTATCGGGAGTGGAAAAATTCTCGTTCTCCTATCACTCTCGCTAATTTTCATTCAGCTCGAAATCGTTGCAGGGATACTCTTTGACGGCAAAGAGGGCTTTCCATCAACGAAGTGCGCTAACTCCTTGGTTTCCCTCCTATGACACAAATCTTTCTGAATCTTGCCAAAAACATCTCTAACACTTCTGTAAATCTGCCTTTCCTCCTCTATTCGATCTGATTGCTCTGTTGCTAACTCTCCATCTGAAAGGCAAATCTCTTCGGCCTCCTATTTTCTCTAACTCTCAACCTGGACGATTCTGGCATTCTCCTCCTTTCTCCTCTCAGGTGTCCTATGTTTTTTAGCCTGTGATTACATTGATCGTGGTTACCATGGCTCCTGAGATCTATGACGCTAGCGAAGGCGGGTGGCCCGGATGGCATTCCTCCACGAGTTTTGAGGGAATGTGCTTTCGTGCTGACTCCGCCCCTCGTTTAACTATATTCTATGTCTCAATACTAGCACTTTCCCTCAGTGTTGAAAGCACGCACATGTTCAACCTATTCCGAAAAAAGGAAGCCGCTCTGATCCTTCTAACTATCGGCCTATAGCTCTCACTTGTATTATATCTTAAGTTTTGAACTCTTATCAACTTTCATTTCTTAGACCATCTGGAATCTCATTCTCTTCTTTCCGTTCGCCAGTACGGCTTTCGGCGTTCAAAGTCCACTAGCTATATACTTTCCTATTTAACAAATTTATGGTTTTCCGCTCTTAGGAACTACGGGGAGACTTGGTGTGATGGGCTTGACATATCCAAAGCATTTGACCGGGTATGGCACGTGTCAATGCTCTCTAAGCTCCCCTCCTTTGGGTTTCCTCCTTCTCTTTGCTTACTTATGTCTAACTTTCTTTCACGTCGCTCAATATCGGTGGTGGTTGATGGAGCGACTTCTTTTTTTCTGTCAATAGTGGTGTTCCTCAGGGTTCGGTCTTATCTCCTACTTTATTCCTACTTTTTACTAATGATCTTCTCACCTGCACATCTAACTCTATCCACTCATATGCCGATGACTCGACCCTTCATTCGTCAACTCATTTCAATTCTGCTCCCTCTTTTACTCTAGAATTGCCTCTCTCTTAATCTTTCCGATTTTAATCTCGCTGATCTGGACAGAATTTCCGAGTGGGGTCGTTCAACCTTGTGAAATTCAATTCTTTAAAAAACCGCAACTTTAAAAATCTCCCTTTTTAAACACGTTATAATTTTCTATCTCTTTCGGACGGTTCTCCGTCTCTCTGTTTGCAATATAAACATCCTTGGCCTTAACATAAAAAAAAATGTATTCTAAACCTCACCATCACAATGGTTTGCTAGGGCGGCCCTCAAAGAACTGGGGTTCTTTTTAGATTTCGAGACTTTTTTTCCTCTTCTTAGTTACTCCAGCTATATACAAGGGTCTCATCGGCCCTTGTATGGAGTACTGTTTCCACATTTGGGGGGCTCTGGTTTCACCGGCTTTTGAACAGGGTCCGAATCAAAGGCCATAAAGGCTTATACTGTTCCTGTACTTTGCAGTTACTTGATCCTCTATCTTTTGGCGCAAATGCTGGTACTTTATCTTTTTCTATAGGTACTGAGCGGCAGGTGTTTCGAGGAACTTACCTCTCGCGTTACGACCACTTACGACGCCCTCGTGGGGTGCTGTGTCTGCGCACGAGTTTTTGTGTAGCTATTGGTAACTCCAGGATAGTTCGCTGCGTGCTTCGCTATTTTCCTGCGCACCTCTGTTTTGTGAAAAACTCCCTTCCATCTTCCGTGTTCTGCCTGCTTGAATTTAATCTCTCTCACTTTTAAGCTGCGTCTGTGCTCATTCTGCGTCTTTGCGCTGTGGAATGAATTTTGGCGTGCAACACCCCTCCCTGAATAGGGCTTCTGCCCGTGAATGATGGTGACAACTGTTATATATATATATATATTATATATTATATATTATATTATATATTAATATATATATTAATATATATATATATATATATATTATTATATATATATATATATATATATATTATATAATATCTTATTTATATATATACTATATATAATATATAATATACTTAGCGATGTAGCGAAGCTGAATTTCTGCAAACGCGGTTGCGCTTATTTTTTGCGGTTCCTATAATTTTCGACATCCTCAGTACGGGATTTTTTGCGGGCTCTTAATTTTCAACAACGCGCGGTTTGCGGTTGTGCATTAAAACTTTTGTTATTAGCTTTGTAAAAGATTTTGGAGTGGCAAGATGGAGGATCTGAGGTGTGAGTAATTGAACAACTTTTTCTCAATGCCCAAAGAAATTCGAGAAAGATCAGATGCTAATTGATCCAAGGGTGCCTGCCTAAGCGTGAGCTAATTGTTGTTGAAAAGAACGTCTATCAAAATGAGGGGAAAAAGAAGGGTGAAGTCGTCGTCATAGGAGTGGATATGTGATGAAGCAATAGAGAGAGGTCTTTTAAGAAACGTAGGAGTTTGGACTAAGACTAGAATCATGAGTACACCTATTTATAGATTTAAAAGGTGAGCGGTGGCATTCACTCAAAATACTGAAGAAAAGAGGCAAGAAACAGAAAGACTTTGAAAGAAGATGCCAGTAGAGCGCTTCTTAGAAGCGCATTGGCGAGCAGCAGAAAAGATTAGAAGAAATTGAGATGTTTCGAATCTTCTGCTAGGATAGATACAACTATAGAAAGAACAGTAGTTAGAGAGATTTGGCGATAGTTGGAGGGTTGAGATTGGTTCTCTTTTTCGTAAGGAGCACCTTTCTAGTAAGAAAAAAGGCCAAAGTAGAAAGACAGAGATGAAATAATTTAACAAGGAAGAGTACAAGCTTGAAAGCACAAAGTTTTTGAGACTCATAGGATGGAATACCATCAGAACCGTACGCTTTCTTAATGTTATGCTCTGAAAAAGCAGAAATAACACCTTTTTAAGAGATTACAATATTAGCATAAATATGTTGGAGGGATGTGGAGAAAAAAGAAAAGCACTGGAATCGTCTAAGGTGGAATTAGAAGCAAAGGTTTGAGCCAGAGTTCAGCTTTAGTGGAAAGGTTAAACGGCAGTTATGCCGACGGAAATACTAAAAAAGGGCAAGGGGAAGACGCAAAGTTAAGAAGTTAACATTTTTGAAATATGTAAAATGACTTGAGAAGAGAGCCAGTAGGATTACTGCATTTTCTTTAATGCGAAAGAATTTTTAGTGTCATGGAGAATAGATTTTGCACAGATTTTGGGATGAAATATAAGTTGAAGGGTTTCTGAAATTTGAAGATGGACAGTATTTCCCAAAGGCGCGTCCTGCCGTTAATAGACCACGAGAACAAGCAGAGTTAACCCAGGTTATCTAGGTTTAGTTGAAGGTA
>JABUQX010008806.1:15000-20000 GCA_015478945.1 Trachelipus rathkii
ATTAAAATCAATAATAATCAATATAATAATAATTAAATAATAATAAATAATATAATAATAATAATAATAATACTAATAATAATAATAATAATAATTATATATATCTATATATATATATATATTATATATATATTATATATTATATATATATATATAGTATATATATATATTATATATATATAATATATATATATATATTATATTATTATTATATATAATATATATATATATATATATATATTTATATATATATATGATTCATATCCCAATTTTTGCTTATGGTATGATATGACATTCCAGTGCTAATGGTTCGCCTTTCTGTTATGCGTTCATATCCACACTCATCCTCCAGAACAAATATTCATATACACGATAACTTATATCAACCTTCTTCTAGACACATCTTATATCCATCACGTGTGGGAGAAAATTTTGCCCAATCGGTAAGTCCTCGCGTGTCGTAGAAGGCTACTAAGGGAGGTGGTAGTTAGGTTGGCTGCCTACAACACTTATCTTTTTTGGCCGGATATGCTAATGCAATGCTCGGAGAAGGTGTGATCGCAGTAAGCCGCCCTTCTATTCTTCGGCGAAATTGTATGAATCCTATCTGTATATGAATGTCAGAGGAATAAATGTTGAGGAGCAGAGGAGAGAGAAGGGATGGATGTATTTAGAAAGGGCAAATTTGATTTGCTCGCTGTGGACTGAAACAAAGATGAAAGAAAACAGTGAAAATGAGTGGTATGGTGTGGTTGTGGTGTGGGTGTGGTGTGAATGTGTTTGTCGTTGCTGGTGGAAAGGAATTGAGAGGGGATAGAAGGATTTGCAATTCCGATGAGTGAGTTGTGGTAGAGAGCTATGGTGATTTTTGTGTGTGTGAGTACTAGAAAGTCTAAAGGTTAAATTTAAGTTGAAAAGGTAAAAAATTTGTGTGGTTGCGAAATATGATCATCTGAAGGTAATGTTGAAAAGAGTATGATTTTCTGGGATATTCTGAATGATGTTTTTTGGATGGAGGAATTAGGAGATTCAGTTCATTTGCAACATATCTGCCTACCAAAGGATTTTTTTTTTACAGTTGTCACCACCACTCACGGGGCAGAGCCCTATTCAGGAGGGGGGGTGTAAGTACTACTCAAAGTTCACCTCTAGCGCAAAATTTGCGCATTCATAAGAGCAAGAACGCAGGCTTTTAACGTGAGGAGATGAATTCAGTAGGAATACAGAACGATGGAACAGAGAATTCACAAAAGAGGTGGTGAGAAGAAGAAAGCAAGCAAACTAGCTGGAGTTACCGACATGTCAACACAATACTCGTGCGCTGATACAGCACCTAATGTGCTACGAAGGCGTCGTAAAGGCGTCGGGGTACGCGAGTGATAGTTCCCTGGAGTAGTTGCCGCTGCGAAATACTATAGAAAAAGAGATAAAGCACCAAAATCGCGCCAATCGCGCCGCAAGATAGAGGGTCAAGTGAACTGGAAGTACAGAACAGTTTATAAAGCGGCTTTTTTGCCTGCTGGACTCGACCTATGCATAAAGCGGGTGAAACAGAAGCCCCCCCAGATATGAGAGAAGTACTCCATACATGGGCGGATGAGACATTGTATGGCGGAGCAATGACGAAAGGAGGAAAGTCTCCAAGCCTAAACAGAATATACCAGTCTCGGTTGAGCAAGGCATCTGGATGCGGGCAGGAGCGTTTAGATGGTAGAGGTTTGAGCGTACGGAGGGAGTTAGTCTTATATTGGTTCATGTTAGAGATCGTGCCGAAAGGAGTCGTATTGGAATGTGTATTCAGCGTATAGATCAGGGAGAAGATCGGACAAGAATTCCCGCTGTGCGAATAGAGACGCGGAGAAGTTAGAGTAATTTTGGAGGTAAGGGAATTTGTAAAAGTTGGGAGGGAGTCTGTGTTAAAGAAGTTGAAAATTTCACAATGAGTTTATTTCTATCCAGATAGAGCGGAGGAAAAATCGGGAAAAGATGTGAAGCACGAGAGGGTGATAATTGCTAAGATAGTTAGCGAGTTGGGGAAGTTAGAGATTGAGTATGAGTATAAATGATGAGGGTGCGAGCATCAGTGACGGAATAGATGACGTTAGTGGCTAATTAGTGGTTAAGAGGTGCAAGGTTGGAGCAGAGAATCATGGTAAATGAAGAAAAGAAGCTAGAGGGGAGATATTAGAGCGTAGGGACGCAGGTAGTGATGGGAGGACGATGGGGAACAACTTGAGGAGATAGCGCCTCACCTATTGCAGAGAACGAAGACAGTCGCCGCGCATCAAGCGAACAGCGCGGATAGTTGTGAAGCGATTTGTGAAAGAAGGGCTAGTATGTAGAGGTTAGGAACAAAGAGAGAGCGAGAGGAGAGAGAGGTGAGGCAGTCGCCAATACACGTCATCAAGAGGGTTGGCTTTTGTTATTGAAGATGCACAGAGTCTGGCGCTCCTACCGAACGTGGTCGACGTGTGCGTTCCGCGGTAGTTGATTGTAAGGAGCGGAAAGAAATGCATGGATCAATCGGGCTATTAGTATATGGGGAATGTAGTAGGTGCGCCAGTGAGATTCCTGGTGGCAACGAGAGCGTACGCTGGCGCATCGGAGGTGAGTTTTGGCCACGCTCAGAATGATATCGTACGGGATAAAGGTGAGGTGTGAGAAGGGTTTTAATAGATGTTTAAGATTAGGAATACGTTAAGTGAGCGTCAGAAGCTACATGGGAGATAGTTTAGAAGGATCAAAGAGCGAGCTTCATGGCTTGTTTATCGATATATAGGGTCTGGACATGGGGTGAAGAGCTTCTACGAACTGGAGGGAGGGGAAGTGGCTGAGTACTAGAGAGAGTATGAGATAATTAGTTGATAGCGAGAGAGGCGAAGAGATTTCGCCTTATTCATTTGAGAATTGAGCAACACAATGATCAGATAGAATAAGAGGAGGAAAGGCAGATTTACAGAAGTTGCTAGGGATGAAAGATTGTCAGTAGGAGAACAAAGGAGGTTAGCGCACTTTCCTTTGGTGAAAGCCAGCTGCTCGTCGAAGAGTATCTCTGCAACTATTTCTAGCTGAATGAAAATTAGCGAGACGTGATAGAGAACGAGAATTTTTCCACACTCGACATGGCACTGTCTCTAGCCTTTGAATTGGCTAGAGAATAAGCACACGATAATCGAACCATGGAATCTATGAGGAAAGAGAAGAATTTAGTTTTAAGAAAGAACTGAATGAGGAAGAAAAAATTTAGCGGTGCAGAAGGAATGAACTGCTCATCCCATCAACGATTACAGCCCCCTCCTTATCTTTTAAATCTTTTATAACATCCATCATTAATTCTTATTGAGGTAGCCAATTTTCTATTCATCTGCAAACTTGGGAACCTTACATTTAAGTCCCTGGTCTCAATATTCTTAATACTGTAGGAGGACAGCCACTTGACCTAAGAAATCGTTACGGACACAAACATGTCTCCTCATTTCATTATAAATACTTCTCATTTTCATTTGATTAACTATTATTATTATTATTATTATTATTATTATTATTATTATTTTATATTAATTATCTATTATTAATTAATTATTATTATTATTATCTAATTAATTATTTATTATTATTATTATTAGTATTATTATTATTATTATTATTTTATTATTATTATTATTATTTTGAGACTTAAGGAATAAAATTTTGAATTCGCTACAAATAATTTCGGGAGGTTGAACCCCTGACCCTCCTGTCTCAGGCCTTATATATTATATATTATATAATATATATTATATATATATATATATTATAATATATATATATATATATAATATATATATTATATATATATAGAGAGAGGAGATGAGAGAGAGGAGAGAGAGAGAGAGAATTTTAAATAAGTTTTTTTCTTCAATTAATCGTCATCGTCATCGGTAAAATCGGCATATTTTTTCTCAAACTTGCTCTAATCGTCGATGTCAATCGTCATCGGCAAAAATTTCATAATTGTCCATCACTTCATATAATATATATATATATATATATATATATTAATTATATATATAATTATAATATGATATATATATATATATAATATATTTATATATATATATATATATTATTATTATATAATATATTATATATATATATATATTAGGGATGAGCCGGATAAGTTGAATTAGCCTGGGATAGCGCGGATACCGGGATATCACGGCTGGAAGTTAAAACGCGGATTACGCGGATATCCAGTCTGTTATATAGCCGTCGGCGGGGTGACACTAAATAAAAAAAAAAATTCTGCTCAATTAAATAGCCACACGGTAGTACTACAAGTTTTATTTAGATTATTTTTAATTCTAGTAGAGTATTTTATTTTAAAAAATATAATATATTAGGGTATAAAATGTCCTTAATAGAATTTCACTTTTGAAAAATGTGAGTTTTTTTTTAACTTTGTTATAAGATGAAAGTTAATGGACAGATTTTAATTTATTGTTTCATTTGGTATACAGTTGAGTCATGTTAGCTTTAACTGGCAAAGTAATTTTTTGTTCCAAACAGTGCATAGAGGTTAAATCGCTGGACCTAACTTGGCCCGATTCACCCCCCCCCTAAAGTTGATGATGGGCGTGAATTGGGCCACATTGTTATATTCTTATTTTATGTACCTAATTATTTTGACATTTTTTATTACGTATAGCTAATTTAAATGGAAAAAGTTATTTTTTTAAGTAAAAAGTTAAAATAAAATGAAATTTAAATGGAAACTCATGAATTCAAAAAGAGTGTCAAATTTGCTCACCACGAATGGGGTGGAATTGGGCCCACATTTTTATTCTTATTTTTTATTTATCATTATTGAAATTTTAATTACTTATTACTAATTTTAAATATAATAAACAATTACTATCGTTAAGTAAAAATTAAATATAAAATCGAATTTTATACATATAAAGAAGGAATTTAAAAGTGACCAATTCCCCCACAAATGGTGGGTTCGATTAACCCTTAAG
>JABUQX010008806.1:27500-31552 GCA_015478945.1 Trachelipus rathkii
ATATATTATATATATATATATATATATATATATATATATATGATATAGTATATAGTATATACTAAGTATATTAATTCGGAGATTATCAATAATATATATAGTATAATATATAATATATACGTCCGCATAAATAATTAAAATAGTGGATTGGGAAAGGCTAAATATTTTCAATAAGTTGATACTTTTTATTATATTTGTTTTTTATATATAAAAAACGATATTTTTCAACTTGTAATAAGGATTCTTTTGATTGAATTTTTCCTAGCTATTTTATTATCTTTCAGTATTTTTGGAATCTTGTAAATCTGGCTACTGTCAAAAACTATAGAAGATCCTATATACTATATATATATATTATATATATATATATATATTATGAATATTATATATATATTATATATATAATATATATACTATATAATAATATATTTAACTATCAAACATTTTAGATATTTCTTTTCTATAATTATATTTAAGGCATCAATCTGCAAAAAAATTTCGGAATTTATTTGATTTTCTTGAAGATATTTACTTTAAAATAAATAAATACATTATTTTAACAATTATATTAATTTCCTTTTTTCGAATTCGTTGATATATCAATATTCGAATATCTTTTATCGTTTAAACTCGGAAAAAAATGTATATTTTGGCCTCATTTTTAATTTTGAAATATAGTAAATTACCAAAAAAAAAAATTTGCTTATAATTAGGTTTTATATATTTTTGCAATCAATTTATAAAAAGGAGTTAAGGAAATCAAAATATCATTTTTTTAGTTTATTTAATTTTAACCCTCTATTATTTAGTTTAAATTTACAGTTAACCAACCCCGGTAGAAACCCCGGTTTTTTTCCTGATTTTTGCCGGGCGGGCCCCGGGTGTTCCATGATGAAATCAGAAGAAGACAAGGAGTTTTTTTTGAAACAAAGGGAAAAAAGTCAAACAGAATAATTTTTTGGCGGAGATCTGAAGTTAGGCTTCGAGCTGAAGAAAGGGAAAACTACAAAGGAACTTGAGTAAATGACACGCAGCAAATTCAAAGCGGCAATGTTTATCTTCAGCATAGGTAAGATTATGTTATTTTTGCTTGAATATTGATCTTTTCTGCCTAGGTAGCGTTTACGTTCCCTTGGTATCTATCTGTTTAGTTATTTTAGCAAAAGCACCAACAAAACAGATAGCAACGAACTTAGCTTTAGTTTTTCATAATTAATTTGGTCGCTTTTCTTTTCTCTTCTTTTGTTTCATAGAGAGATGAATGAACGACAGATTGAGGAACATGTGGATCGAAGAGGAACATGCGCCATTGAAGAAATCGAGGATGTGTCTTGCGCAATGGACGTTTTGTACTTCTCAAGAACCGAGGAACCTTCCTGGACCAGTCTCATAGCAAAATGGATGAAGCGTGGCTGTTAGGGAATTTTAAACATGAAACTATTCTTTTGGTTGGTTTGGTCGGTGTAAGGTTATCTGACACGAAATTGCCAACACGAATCTCATAGCTACCTTAGCTAACACCCTTGGCAGAATCAGGGCCGAGGGGCGAAGCGTCGGGCCAGCACCATGATGGCCATGAAGGTGACCAGACAGCAGGTAAAAATAACGTCTAGAGAGATCTTGGAACGAATTATTACAGAGAAGGAGCTGTTGTAAGTTCATTGGGAGCAAAACTTTACCAGACTTCTAAAGGACAGACGGAAAGAACGAATGGCTGTTGTCTACATTTCTTTGGTGAAAATGAACTGCTAGAAGTCCTGTAGCAGACACAGCACTGGTGAAAACAAGCCCTGGCTGTTTATGAAGTGTACGAGGAATTGGGTGTCTCCCATACTATCAAGGCAATGTGTTCTCGACACCAACTGCATCAAACACAGGAAGGCTCAAAGGGGCTTGTACAATTGTTTGGAAAACATCTTGGTTAGAGAGCTGCTTTACCTAGCTTGCCGATACCATATTCTTGAAGTCATGTTGAGAGGTGTTTTCGAATGTAAGTTCGGATCAACAACTGGGCCTCAACCCGATATATTCAAGAGATTCCAAAATGCATGGGCGAAGCTCAACAAGAAACAATATGACTCGGGTATCATCAACGAAATTGTAAAAAGACATCTACCTTCTGAAGTAATTGCCAACATAACTGCGGATATTGTAACACTAAACTCACGAAATCACAACCCAGAGACGATTACAAGGAGCTCCTACAATTGGTATTGGTGTTTGTAGGAGAAATGAATGGAACGGAAGTGGAATTTAAATATCCAGGTGCCATCAGTCATGCCAGGTGGATGGCCAAGGCCATCTATTGTCTGAAGATATTTCTATTCCGCGGACAATTCAAACTGAGTCATGACAGAAAACGTGCCATTAGAAGCTGTCTTGTATTTTTCTCGTTTGAAGTGTATTGCAAAGCTTTAAGTTCCATGCCACAAAAGCACACTTGGCTCCCAAAGCAATGATTTTGACCTCTTCGCGAAATTTGTGTGAACTATTCAGGAGATTGAAAAGATTTCTGAAGAGAGCTCTGTGAATCTCTCAACCATTGTAGGTAAATTTCACATTGAGAGATTGTTAGCCCTCGTGTTTCTTTGATCCTCATTTTCAGACGACAACAAAGTCCGGAAATGGCGAACAAAGTCCTAAATGACAGCCGATGACCGGAGCCACGAAAATATCAGAATTATATTAACCAAATTGTCGAAGCACCAGTTGGAAGAACATAGTGGTTAATGCAGGGATTATCTTGTTTAGTAGTAATAAGTACCACTAAGGGAGTGGAACGTACATGAAATACGTACATATACGTACGTAAATGGCGAAATACGTAAATGACGAAGTCATGTGCGTACAGTAATAAGTACGGTATGTTAATATAGTACTGTACTGGTATGGTGAGTAATAAGTAGTAGGTTATATGTATGCTGTATGATCGATGTGTGCTGACCGCCTGCGACGCGCGCACACACGTACGTACGTGACGAAGTCACGTAGGTACGTAAGTGTGTATGTATGTAAGTAAGTATGTCATTGTCTTTTCTACACGCACACACACATACACACAATTACATATACAATTACACGCACAAGCACACACACAACAACACAGCACACACACACACACACATACACACACACAACACCACCACCACCAGTCTGCCTGTCCCCCTCACCCACTCACCGCTGAGTCACCATCACTGGCCATGCCTGCTTCGCTTACCCCTCACCCCACTCTGCTTTCCCCCACCTCGCTTGCCCCTCACCTCGCTTTTCGCACGATCCTCACACCCTTCGTCTCGCTTTGCTCTTCTCTGAGTCCACCTTGCCCCAACCACACCCCGCACCGGTGCCGGTCCACCTGCTACTGGCATTGGTTTTTTTTTTTACTTCTTTTTTTTTCTTTTTTTTTTGTTTCATCAAACAGGGAAGGGTTTTTCCCACTCCCCCTTTCTCCGCTTTCCCCGTCTCTCGTGATGTGAGATCAAAAGCGTTTCGCCGCCTCCAACGCGACTTTGGTCATCAGCCTCAGACATGCGGAACGTCTTTGCGGTTTTGCGGTTTTGCGGTTTTGCGGTTTTGCGGTTTTACGTCTTTACGTCTTTAAGTCTTTACGTCTTTACGTCTTTACGTCTTTACGTCTTTAGGGTATGTAAAAAACGTTTTTACATACCCTAAGGACGTAAGTGCAAAAGGCAATCACGAATCACCGGAGTGGTGGTACTCTGTGTGAAACGTCTTTACGTCTTTACGTCTTTACGTCTTTATGTTATGTAAAAAACGTTTTTACATACCCTAAGGACGTAAGTGCAAAAGGTCGATTAGCAAATACACCGGAAATGGTACCTCTGTGTGAAACGGCTTTACGTCTTTACGTCTTTACGTCTTAAGGGTATGTAAAAAACGTTTTTACATACCTAGGACGGTAAGTGAAAAGGACGGATTAGCAAATACACCGGAAGTACACCATCTAGCGAAAACGGTGTTTATAACGTCTTTACGGTCTTTAGGGTATGTAAAAAACGTTTTTTAATACCCTTAGGACGGTGGTAAATGCA
>JABUQX010008807.1:0-5000 GCA_015478945.1 Trachelipus rathkii
TTTTTTAACAGAAAGAAATAATGTATAATATAATTGGGATATTTTGGATTTATCAATGACTTTTATAAATTGTCTTACAAAATTAATCGCCTATTAACTAGAATTATATAGGTATAAATGAGTTAAGAATTTCTAATACGTTTTTCTAGAAATGGAATATGAGCTTTTGTGATTCAGAATAATATCTAACCTTTTAGATATATAGTGTATTTGAGTAATTGGATTTCAAATAACCTTTCAGATAGAGAGAGTGTTATTTAAATATAACACATCCTAATTTAGGATATTTGAATCTACAGAATTAATGTCGAAAAGAAATTAAATATAGGGTTTGATACACTATTGTTATTGTTAAGATAGTAATTTTTATAAGTACGTACAAATTTTGGCAAAATTTTAATTTTAAAAAAAAACAAAAAATTAAATGTCTAGAATAGTAATACTCCAAATAAAATCAGAAATTTTACCGGTAATAACATTTTGATTTTGCGCTTATATATTTTATGGTGAATTATTTATTTGGTTATTATAATTTGGTATTAGGTAACATTACTCTAACGTTGATGGTCTAATTTAAATTTGAAATAATCAATTTTTATATCACAAATATATTCAAGTAATTTCTCAAAAATCCAAATAGATCTCCAAGAAAATTATATTTCTTTGTCCTAATTAAATTACATGAATGAACGGAGATATGCCATGCCTCTAGAAATCAGATCGATACCTATGAAAATATCAAAAATCATTATTAGGTTTATATGAAAACGCTCTATCTACTATTTAATAGATAAAAAATATAATATTTAATATATAAAATTTTCAAGTTTCTTTAAAATTGTGTGGAAACATAACTAGATTATATAAATTTTTATCGTGTAAATTTTATATAGATTATTTATTAATGTTTTTTTAATATTATTTTATGTATGTAATGGTGAATATAAATTTAAAATGGTTTAATATCATGTGATATATTGTCAAGTTTACAATGATGATTCTTGAAATGAAACACTTATATTCCGCAGGATTGTTATTATCTATATTTTCATGTGTATTGATAAATGTCCTAACATCATTATTGCTATTTAGCAATATTTCATTTCTGAATCAGTTATCTTTCATTATTTCAGCAAAGCTAAAATTGAAAAATTATAATTTTTAAATGTTAGGGTGTGAGGTGGCAGAACACTGAGACCATTCTCCAAACATCCATCTTAAAGAGAAATTGATAACACGAATTTTATTCTATTTCTCTTCTACGGCTATATATATTACATTATCAGTACACTATAATCTCAGACTTTCTAGCAAATCAAGCTTAAATATTATAATTATTGGCTTCCATCGAAGAACGTGCAGCATTAAATTCTTAGGTATTATATATTATGCATTTATAATTTAGCTTCATTAGTTATCTTCTATCAAAACCATCTTCGCACCTAATACTATATAAATCAAATGAATAGATAAAAACACTTGTAGACTGATTCCTTGTCACCCATAAAAACAGATTACCAAAGTGTGTTACGCTTAAATGTTACTTAATTTCTTTATGCTGCCAGCTATAGACAAAATATGCCGGTTTCTTCCTGTATCCCGTTTAGGTATAGATTTAAATGATAAAGAAAAAGCTAGAGGAAACACAGTAAAGAAACTTATACAGAAATATAGTGTCTATCAGTATGTATATCTATTGTATAGAGTTGCAGTGCACATGCATTTTAAGTTTGATAGAATAATATAGTAATATTAAAAAATATTCTCAGAATGTGTAAGTGTGATAAACAACGCGTAAAATTACTTAGAATTTAATGAGTAAATGCAGAACATACTTTTTAAAAATATAATAAATGCAGTAAACTGAGTAGGAAGTATGCTATGAGGGGTGGGGAAATCAGCAATGGCTTATTATGTGAATGGCAGATAATATATTTTATTGAGTGGAGAAAGATAACAGAAAATAAATAAATCATTAGTGAGACCCTTTGATTTTTTAGCGAGAACGTAAATAACCCTATTTATATATGAAATAAACGAGATGAAGTTATTATATATATCAAAAAATATCCCCCGAGAATATAGTTAATAAACTAATAAATAAAATATTATATATTGATTATATAACTATATATATATATATATATATATATAACTCATATATATATATATACTTAAATATTATAAAAACAGTCATAGTGTCCACTACTATATACTCATACAAGGCAACATTAATATTAATATATTTATATATACTAATATATATATTAATAATATATATTTATATATATATATATTATTAATTAATATATATAATTATATATATATTATATATTATTATTAATTATATATATATAATATTAAACTATATTAATATATTAATATATAATATTAATATATAATAATATTATATATAATAATTATATTATATATATATTATATTATAATATATATATTATAATATATATATTAATATTAATATAATATATATTATAAAATATATATTATATATTAATATCATATTATATATAATATAATATATATATATATATAATTAATATATAATATTATAATTAATATATATATATTATAATATATTTAATATAATATATATATATATAATATATAATAATATATTAAAAATATATATTATATAAAATATATATAATTTAATATATTATAATATATATAATTATTATAATATATATATATATATATATATATATTAATATATTAATATAATATTATCCAATAATTTTTGGATATCTACTGTGAGGAAACTTTGTGTCGAAATCTCCCACATATATATTTATCTATTATTTTTTTAATTAACATATATTTACACTATTAATTTATAAAAGTTAAAAATAGTAATTAAGTATAATAATAATAATTATAATAATAATAATATAATTAATAAATTATATAATAATAATATAATAATTAATAAAATAAATATACAATAATAATAATAATAACAATTAATAAATAATAATATAATAAATAATAAATTAATAATAATAATAAATAATAATCATATAATAATAATATAATATAATAATTTATAATAAAAAACCTAATAAAAACAATAATAATAATAACTAATAACAATAACAAAATCAGTCGATGCCAATTTATAATAACAATAACAATATAAATATATATAATTTAAAAAAATAAACGGTAAAAAACTAAAATATATAAAAAATATATAAATAAAAATAATTAATAACTCTTTAAATAATAAGAGTAATTCTATAATTTAATTATAATATAATAATTAAATATAATAAATTAATATAAATAATAATAATTAATATAATTATAATAATCATTAATAATAGAATATATATAATTAAAATCAGATAATTAACATAATTAAATAAATAATATGCTTATTTAGTAATAATAATTATATAATATTAATATATAATAATATAATTAATTAATAAATATTAATTAATTATAAATATTAAATAATATATAATTTTACAAATTACCGCATCTATTACCAAAAAAATACACAATTTAAATAATTAAATGATGAAATCGCAAATAATAAATCTTTAAAATTTTTTCTTATCATTTAAAAATAATATTTTAAATATAAATATAAAACAAAAATAAAATATAATAATAATATATATACTGAATAACATGACAATTAATAGAAATATATATAAATATATATTATGGATAAATATTTAACATTATAATATATTAAAATATAAAATTAACTAATTTTCATAATAATATATAATAATTTTAAAAATACCAAGTTAAAGAATATACAGTCACATCAGTGAATGGTAATTAAATTTTAATAATTTATAATGATAATTAATTATATTAATTATTATTAATTTATTATTTATATTAATATTATTTAATTATTTAATTATTATTATATTTA
This sequence comes from Trachelipus rathkii, assembly GCA_015478945.1. Taxonomy (NCBI): domain Eukaryota; kingdom Metazoa; phylum Arthropoda; class Malacostraca; order Isopoda; family Trachelipodidae; genus Trachelipus; species Trachelipus rathkii. The sequence goes on from JABUQX010008807.1 coordinate 3,914, forward strand.
ATTATTTTTACACCAATATCTTTCGTTTATAACTTATTATTATATATATTATTAATTATAATTATTTAATTTATTATTTATTATATTATATATTTATATTATTATTATTATTATTATTATTTTATATTATTATTATTATTAATTTATAACAAGTAAAATCGGTAAAGTATGAGGATTATAGGAGTTAAAATTCCACTTTGTATTTGTAAGAAGACTAAAAGCTCTAAAAGGATTTTAATTTAGAATGAACATATGGGATGTGGAAAGAGACGATAAAAGGAAAGAAAATTTATATTGGTCATTACTTTTACATATTATTAAAAGGAATAAATATTTACAAACTTTTTTTTTTAATGACTATTTTAAAAATAAAACTAATTCATTATATAATTTAATAATTATTAAAATTTAATATTTTTTTTTTTTATGGTAGAGTATACGGTGGGTGCCATTATTTTGGAATTTTAAAAAAATTTGGAATTTAAAATATATAGGTATTGACAATTTAATCTAAATAATAAAATTATTATTACTTTTAATTATATATTTCACAAAGTTAAAATATTCTTGATATTACTTATATAATATATATCCTACCTAAGAACCTCTTCATACCACCTGGCTACGCTACGTGGATGATGTGTTTGTTGCCTTACCCAAACAAAAAAAATTACAATAATATACTACTTTGCTCCAACTGCGTTTTCAAAAACGGAAACACTGATAATTTCTACAACATGCCTTTCCAGTATGTAAATAATTTAATTCATCATGAAATGTTGTATAATTGCCTATATTAGGGAAAATAACTGACTATAAAAAGAAGAATGTAGAAGCAGCACATAATATTAGATTACAGTAATCGAATTTCCGCTAAACAGATTTCCACTAACATTCCCACTATTGATTTAATTAACAGGTAACATACTTTATCAACCACACCAACTAATACTCGTAATAACCTAGCTTATTATAATATTAATATAATATAAATAAACCTAATCAAAAGAAAGTGATTTGGTGAGGTAGGCAGTTTTAGATAAAATACAACTAATACGTAATAACTTTAATAAGGGTTGTAGTGATG
>JABUQX010008807.1:10000-15000 GCA_015478945.1 Trachelipus rathkii
ATATTTTCCCTTCATCTCCCCGACCACCCACAGCTGCCTCATTCCATTCTTCTATCTCTCGCCAACATCTATACGCCTACTTCCTCCAGTCACCTCATCCCTCTCTGCTTCAGCAATTTCCTTTATTCAAATCCATACCACTTCTTCTTGGTCTCCCCCTTCCTCTCCTTCCTATCCTCTCCGCCTCCCAAACTCTCCTAACCACCCTCTGTTCCTTCATTCTCTCCAGATGTCCAAACCATCTTAACATTCCCTTCTCAGCTCTTCACCAAACCATTCTTCCAATCACATCTCTCTCTTAATCAACCGCTAGTTTCCTAATCTCTCTCTTTTACTAACGACACGAATTACTAACCCCACATAACGGCTCTCAAACCTTGTATCTCCAAAACACTTCCACTTCTTCTTGGAGTTTCTTCTTGGACACACACCTCGCATGTTCAATATCCCCTCATGTTTTTCCACAAACCATATAGAGTACCAGCTGGAACACCAAATTTTTTCAATAAACAATAATCTTATCTTAAGTTTATGTTTGATTAAATCCCCTCCTTTCCATAATTCCCTCAGACCACTCAATGCTCTCATTCCTTCTCATACTCTGTGATCTATCTCTTCGCTTCATGCCCTCCTTCCTTACCCAAATGCATGCCCTAAATATCTGAAAAACCTTTTACTTCTTCCTAGATTTATAAAGCTACAAACCTCCTACTCTCATCTCTAACTCCCATCCCCTCATCTGTTTCCACTCCTCCTCAAACACGTAACACTTTTAGTCTTACCTGGATTTAAATCTAAGACCCCCTTTTGGTCCACACACTCTCAAACCGTCCTTTCTTCAGACACAAATACTACAGCCCTTTCTGAATTCTTCGCACACTAAGGCAGTAATCATCGCATAATAGTATAATGTTCAAACTTCCCATCTATCACCCCTAATCCCATACAATTTCCACCTTCTTCCCCTCCCTCATCATTCTCCTCCTTCTGCAGACACGTCTCCATAAATAAATTGAAATAGCCAACCGGTGATAATTACCACATCCACCGCTGTCTCACCTCTCTCTACCCGCAAACATCTCACATCTCTCCCATCCTAATACTCCTGCACCACACGATCTGGCTATTACTTCCTAATAAAAGGCCTAATATAAACCTTTACACGTAATTTACCCCTACTCCATATTCCCTTCCAGTGCACCTTCCATAATTCCCTGCCCCCTCTTCCACTCTTCATGATGCCTTTTCTTACGCAGATCTAATTAAAAACGACTCACCATACACTTTTCCTTTCTTTCCTATACCTTTTCTCCACAAGCATCTTCATTGTGAATTACTTTATGTCCACACACCCTCTTCCCACCCTAAATCCTCCTTGTTCTTCCCCCATTCTCTCTTCTCCTTCGTTAAATCTCTCACCCTCTTAATTAGTATTCTCCCATACAACTTTCCCTACTACACTCAAAAGACAAATACCTCTATAATATTCCCCACACTCCCATCTATCTCCGACTTTCCCTTTATAGCAGGGGAAACCACCAACAACCATCCCGTCCACAATCCTTTCCTGTTGGAAAAACGCTCTCCCCTCCTCCAACATAAATTATATAACCTATAAAGCCATTCCTCCACCCCTCTGCCTCCCATCTGTAACATTTTCCATACTCACATCTACCATCTAGACCTGTGGACCTTCCTTTTTTTTTTTCCCTTTAGTTAACGCCCTAATAAATTTTCTTCTTCCACTTGTATTTCCATAATCCCCATTTCCTGCCTCCACTTCCCCCCCCATTCTATCCTCACTCTTGTTAAATCATCCTCGCTATCTCTCCCACCCATTTCATTCAATATATCCTCTAAAATATTCCCCCATCTTTTCGCTCTACCCTATCCTCCCCTCCACTATCCATTCCCCTTCCCCTACCCTTAAACCTCCTCCCTAACCCATCCATTTCTTTTTTTCCTTTTTTTATTTAACTTCTTTCCCAGAAATCATGTTTTGCTCCCTGTTTCAAAAAATTTTCTGTCAGCTTTTCTACAAACCATCAATATTAATTTTGGCATTTCTCTTCGCTCCTCTCCCACCGACCCTCTTATGCTTCCACTCTAACCCTTCTCTATTCCTCCCAGCTTTCCTCTCTCCTATTTCCCCAAACGCATTTCACATAAAACACCCCTCTTTTTTCTTTTTCATCAACTCTTTCACCTCCACACGTCCAACCATTCACTTCCTTTCCTTCTACTTGTTCCCACCTTTTTTACTCCACCTATCCTTCTGGCCTCTTCACAAATTGTCTCTTTAATTCTCACTTATCCTCCTCCACTTCCTAATTTCCGTCCGCTCTCACGTCCCCTCCAACACCTATCCTCCATTAACCCTCCTAAACTCTCTTACCCGATTGCCTCATCTAATTTTTTCCACCTTTTTATGACTTCCTAATTCTCTCTTTTTTTCTTTTCTTCCCTAACCGTTACCCCCTCTCCCCTAGCCTTAACCTAGCAACCGAGCACCCAAATTATGATCAGATAACAACCCCTACCTGCCCCTCTGAACACATTTACATCTAGTAATCTGCCCCTATCCTTTCTATTTATACACACATAATCCAATATCGCCCTCCCCCCCGTTATCTCACTCTTCCATGTATATTTATGATTTTCACTTTTCTTGAACCAAGTATTCCCAACTATCATTCTTCTATCAACACACAGATTCCTAACAGAACTTTCTGTCGCATTATCATGTCCTTTCGCCCTACCCACATGGACCTATAATTCTCCCATCTCCTCTCTTCACCACTCCTGCATTCAATCTCGCTATAAACAAATTTTATCATTTTACCCGTAACTTTCCTCACCAAACAATTCCATTCAACTCACATTGCCAAAATCTTTCATTCTCGTTCTCTCCTCCCTCGCATCCATTTACTGGTGCATACGCGCCATATAAAAAACCTAAAAACCCACATTTCCGCCCCCAAGATTTCATTTTAATCCCACATTATTCTCGAACTCACCTATTTGCACATCCTTACCTTATCCCACACTTCTTTCCTCATAACTATTTCCTACCCGCTTCCGCTCGCCTCACTCTCTACGTTCACAAACCCGAAATCAATACCCTTAAATTTTTTCCAAAGTCCATCTCACTTCTAATCCTTTCAGCTTTGTTTTCTGTCAACCCCTAGCACATCCAAACCTGAAACCATATCCAAAGATGGTCAATGCTGAATTTTTTTTTTAACGAAATTCGTCCTAATTCCGTTGAACATAGTAATTGGAAAAAACATGTAATCAAACGCTGGCTTTTAACGAAGATAAATCTTGTAAAGGTGAAACAGAATATATATATATATATATATATATATATATATATATTATATTATATATATATATATATATATATATATATTATATATATATATATATATATATATATAGTATATAATAATATATATTACTTAAATATATTCAAAAATTGGTTATTTGTTTTAATTATATATATATATATATATTTTATTCTATAATTTTATCATATATATATATTATATTATATATATATATATATTATATATATATATCTATATATTATATATATATATATATATATATATATATATATATAATAATATAATTATATATATATATATAATTCCAAATCGATGGTTTGCCGGAACTCTATTGTCAATACGTTAGTGACGTACTATCTATTTTTGGCGAGTTTTTTAAATAAAAATTAAATAAAGAAATTCCGAAATTTTAAAATAGTTTTGCGAAATAAATTTTGCTCATATATATTAAAAAGTAAAAATTGTGACGAGCCAGCTTCCAGAATTATATTGTTATCATCATATCATATAAACATCTCCATCATATAATATATATACTATATATATATATATATATATATCTATATATATATTATATATATGTAATAATATATATATATATATATATATATATATATATATATATATATATTATATATATATATATATATATATTATATATATATATATATATATATATATATATATTTATATATATATATATATATATATAATATATATATATATATATATATATATATTTATATATTATAATAATATATATCTATTATATATATATATATATATATATATATATATATATATATATATTTATATTATGATATATATATATATATATTAGTATATATATATATATATATATATATTTTATATGCTCATCACCATTTCCCACATAACTGCGAGATGGTGTCCATTTCAAATCAGGGAATGCTGTTCATAAATTATTTGCATTGTTTCCAGGTTGTCAATGAACTACAACCTCTTGAGGAACTTTCCATGTATTACTCATCTCCCAAGTGATTCCTGGTCATTTGAAAAATCTTCTTTGCTTTCATGTATACTATTTTTGCATTCAAATGTTTGAGGGTGTACGTATGTCTTCGGACTTTATGTATTTTATTTATTATTCTTTTAACCTCATTGAAATGTTTTGTATGTTTGCGTGCCTTTTCGAATGCACCCAAATATGCATGGATTGAATGATGGTTATCTTTCATGTATTATAACATACTTTCCCACTCCGTGTTTTGGAGGAAAGGCAGTGACATTCTCATAACAACTTGCGAAGAGTATCTCAACAAACGTGCAAATTTTGTTACTTGTTGAATAAATCTTCATTTCTTTTCAGATTTGGTTAATCCTAGGTAACCTTGAATTACTTTATTTAAAAAGATAATTAATAGGAAACTTTTGTTTCCATCTTTAAAGAAATAAGGTATTGCAAACTTTGTTTGCACTTTACTAAAGAAATAAGTACCTCAGGACTTTGTGTACTCCTTCATAAAAAGATAAGTGTGAAACCTAGTGTTTCATTTTACTAAATGATAAGTAAATCCAGTGGCCTATTTCGCTTGCTGGCGTAGTTTGGTGAACTACAAACTTTTAAACTCTAATCCAGGGGTAGCCAACCTTTTGCATACCATGCGCCAA
>JABUQX010008807.1:20000-27500 GCA_015478945.1 Trachelipus rathkii
CAATTACCTACCTTCTCTTCCCCAGCTCCATAGAAATCAAACAAATCAAAAGTAATATCCAACCCTCACAAAACAATACCTCATATTCATACAAATACACGTCTAAATACCTATACAATTACTAATAATTATTATTAAGCCGATCAAACTGTAACTCTGAAGGAAAATGAGACCAACCTAAATCAAGACTCGCTTTATCCTCTCGGATCAGGTTTCCCAACCATTAACCATGAAACCTCCCATAGCACTACTCTGATAGTGTATAAACTGCTACTTTCTCCTAATAACCATATCCAGGCATATTCTCTTAGGTCACCATATTCTCCACCGATGCTTGCCTGCGGAAGGCAACCACTCTCAAACGTTAGATAAGTATCAAAACAGTGATAAAATACAGTGTCAACAACCTAAATAACACGAGCCAAACTCTAATCTCAAATGGTATGTTGCACATAGAGGCAAAACTAGGTTCCTCGGAAACTGTTATTATGTATCTATTAAATTCTTAGGACTGTCTCTCTAAAAACCATTATTCCAGATACATCCTAATAAGTAGGAAATTACACATTAGCTCGATCTGTGAAGGAGTGCTAAAGAGGCGGCGGTTAATTAAGGGTATCTTTAGTTGAAGTATGGCCACTCTGCTGTGAGAGGTGTGGTCAGGGAGGCGAAGAAAATATAATAATGTATATATATATTAATAATAATATATATATATATATTAATAATATATATATATATATATATATATATTAATATATTAATATTATATATATATATATATATTAATATATATTTTTATATATATATATTATATTATTATATTATATTATATATATATAAATTAAAGATGAAACATGGCTAAATATGGAAGCATTAAGAAAATTATCTATTAGTTTAGCGTCAATTAAAGTGCAAAAAGAAGAAAACTCGCTTAAAGCGCTCAAAGACTTAAAACAGTAATTTATATAACAAGTACTAAGAAATTTACTACATAAATCAAGAGATGAATGGATTTTAGAGTGAACATATCGCAAACAAAAGCCTATGAAATGTAGTCGCCATCTCGGTGCACCTACCTAATGTATTATATAGTACCTATAGAAATAGAGAGCTATCAGTCACTAGTCATTAAAGAACTCAAATAGCTATGAATAGTAAGAAATATTTAATTATTATATAAGTACTTATATTTGACTTTTAGAATCAACCATCTATAAGAATTGATGGATATAACTTCGTAAGATTCTTTACCCACACACCAGTGACTTGTCTCGCTTTTAACAGTACGTCAGAAATACTTGCAGCAGCTTCAAGTTTGAAAGAAAATGCTATTATCGCAACTTGGACTAGAAAATTACTAAACTTTTTTTAAAGGTTATACACAATAACCTATTTTTTATGCAAGTTTATATGCTATAAACTGCTTTAATGTTTCAATAACTTAGCAATGTTTGTACTTTACTAGTCATGATGACTGTTTATATATAAGAACTGTCGAAGATAGCAATGAGGTAAAAGTGTGTGAGTGAAGACGTTTTTGTAAATGCGTGTAGGTAATGTAATAGTATGTTAGATGACAATTACCCGATATTGGGAAATCCGAATATCCATATTTATATATATATAATATACAATACTTATTCTTTAGCGTGTCTATATTTCTTTTGTGAAGCTTTGTAGATATTATTCTATATTTAATTATATATTTGTATCAGAAATTAAAAATATATAATTGTAAAATTTACACATCATTCGTTTCCTTAGAATTTTTACCTAAACATTTGGATAGTTTGAAGAACTATTATTATATATATTTAAATAAAATTTTTCAAAATATTTTATTTATATATATTATACATTAACATGTTCTAGGGAGATAATTTAGATCTACTTCTCTTATATCTATACATATATATATATATATATATTTAATAATATTATATTAGATATATGTTTCTATATATTTATATATATTTTATATTATAACATATAATATATTATATAATTATATATATAATATAATATATAGTAAACTGTATGCTATAGACAATACAGATACTACAAGAATATATATATATATATTATAGACTGTATTACTACATAAAGAAATTTCTTTATTTTATATTATAGGTATTAATATGTATATCCAAATAAATTTGAGCTGGGGTTATTCCTTCCTCCAGATTTAAGTATAGTGATTAATATATATATAATATAATAATCAAAACCTCGGAAATCTATATTCGACATCCTAATATATATATAATATATATTTAATATATATATATAATATATATTTATAATTATTGGGAGAATGGTTACTTTTTAATATATATATAAATTAAAAAATTACCAAAATTTTTTTTTTTAATAACATTTTTTTTTATTTATATAATAATAATAATTTATTATTTAGTAAGTTAATTTTCTCTATGAATTGTCTTGTAGAATATTCTTTGTTTTTTTTCATATTCTTTGTCTAAATAATTGCACTCCCCATTTTTAAATTCCTATGACACTGATCACACTCTATATCTCCCTTTTTTATATAATTTTTTAATGTTAAGTGGAATAAAATTTGATACAACTTTTGTTTCATATATAGACATCGCTCTTTATGCATAATCATTTATTATTTGGAGAATTCTTTTTGTGAATTTTTATTTTTACATTCATAAAGTTCAAAAATTGCACGCTTATTGTAAATCATTAGATCAGTTTCATTATCTAAGTACAGAACTGTTAACGTAAAAACAAACTTATATCCTCAAGACTTTAATTGTGTAAAGATATTAATTGCTCTCTTAATTAAATTAGATAAACCTGTAAAAATGTAAAAATAATATACCATTATGTAAAAGCTGAATTAAAAAATAACGAAATACTTAAAAAATTTTAAAGCTCGTGGAGAAACCAAAAAAAAAAACTGTCAAAAATGGTTTTTTTTTTACAAGGTGGCACTATACATATTGAATAACCAAGTTTCGTTAACCGTGACTAGTGATCCACTTTATTATCAATTATTTATCAAAATATGGTAGCCTAATTTACATTATAGCTCAACTCCAAATTATTATAAGATTTTCTATTAGAATTATTATTAAAATTTAAATTAATTCTTTATGAATAATAAAGTGGTGGTTACTGTAATATGTTAAAACTTTAAAAATTGATTACATCCATATATCCTAGTTTTTTACCCTCCCTCACCCTACCTCTTTCCATCTCTTATACATAGTTGAGCATCTTTGAAAATAGATGATTTGATTTATAGATTGTATAACTAAAAAGGTCTTTCCCATACTATCTACCTGAACAGTAACCTCTATATTTAAGTTCGTATATATGATATTTATCTTAAACGCTCCCACCATTAAACTTTCGTGTTATGTGTGTGTGTTTTTTTTATATTATTTAAATTGGGTCGAGTTATGTTGGGTGATTAAAGTGTCCTTGATTAATTAATATCAAATGGGAGTCAGCTGGAATCTGTTAGCGGATCGATTCTTAGATCATATTGTGCTTGTTCCATTCTTCTTTTAGAGATCAGTTATTTTCCCAATTATAGCAACTATCACTTCTATGAATTAATTTTAATACTGGAAGCATGTTTTAGAAATTATCAGTGTGTTTCGTTTTTGAAAACGCAGTGGAGCAGATATATATTGTATATTTTTGTTAGCATCTTAGTATTGTATATTGTAATTTGATGTGTAAGATACTTAGTGACTCTTGAAGATGGTTCGGTAGGAAGTAATATTTGCGAGTGTAATATTTACTTTGAAAATATTATATAAAAAGTGTTTAATAGTTTGGGCATTACTATTATAGTTTATTATTATAATTTTAAAATAATTCCAAATTTTTTTAAATTCCAAATAATTGAACCTCACACGTTATTCAATAATAAAAAAAAATATAATAGTATTAATATGTTATTAAATTATAATTGTTTTTTTTTTTTAAATAGCTTAAAAAAAAGTGTAAATATTTTTAACAAGGCAGTAAAAGTCAAAGATGTGATGCCCAATTTCCTCTTTCCCAGAGGTTATTTTCTGCGAATCTTTCAAAACGTTCAAGGTAACTTCTTTATGCCTAAAAAATGTTTTACTGAATCTGACCGAATCTTATAAATAATAATAATATAATAATTAAATAATAATAATTTAATTAATAATAATAAAATAATAATAATATTAATAATAATAATAATATAATAATAATAATATTAATGTTTTAAAATAATATATATTTAATATTAACTGGTAAACAGCTTGGCACATAAATCATTTGTCTTAATGAATTAATAATAGTAAGCCATAAACATTAATAATAATTTCATCCATTTAATATTATTATATTAATAATAATCTATTATTATTATTTATCATATATCAAGTTCATTTTATCATAATGAAATTAGTATTAATTATTAAATTTTTCACAGTTTCTAGTTTGTATTGTTATTAATTTATGTCTGGTGTACATTAATTTATTATTATTTATGTAGTTGATACTCTATATATATAATTAGTTATATATATATATATATATAGAAAGAATATATTAAAAAAATATAATATTATTATAATATATTGTGAAAGAAAGTTTTAATAGATCTATTTTGTATCATCATTGATATTTATTATATGTTTATGTGTTTAGTAAAGAGTAGTAATGAGGTGTATTATTATATTATTATTTTATGTGCAAATATTGAAACTGTCTTATTGATTATTATTTTATACTCTCATTGATTATATATATAATAATTGATTATATATTATTTATTATTTATCTATTGTTTACACGGATAGTGTAATTATTATTATTTATTATACTAATAGTGTATTAATTATTTTTATCCTCTTAAAAGTTGATTGTCTCCAGTCATCATACTGTATGGCAATTAGGTAGTTATTATTTTACTGTGAGTGGATGTCTCTCGTGATTACTCTCATATTATTACTCTGATGTTTTAGTTTTTAGTTTATTTTTATTTTTAGTTATTTATTCTTATACTTTTGATTTTTAGTGGGTAGTCTGTTATTGTTCACTCAGCTTCACTGTGGTGTAGTTGATTGATTTCATATGTTAGTTGTTATAGTTAATCGTCTCACTTGCTCTTGTATATTATTATTATTAGTTATTATTAGTGTATTATTATTATTATTTATTCGCAGGGTTTAACTCCGCCCCTTCCCCATGGATTTGTAAGTTGAAATTAAAATTCGAGTTATCTCTTATTATTTTGTCTCATTATTTGTTATTATTGTTATTATTCCTCTCCCTCCTATTGTATGTATCCCATCTCATCTCATCTCATCTATCAAATAGTATCTCCTTTCTATTTATTATTATTAATATGTTATTCCCTACCTCCTGCCATTACTATTTGGCCATCTTTCAGAATATGTTATCGTTAGTTATTAGTGCTCATCTAAAAAAAATCACGAAATATATGTCTTGCACACACTGACAGCCACTTAATTTACTGCCTTCCGGTATATGGATCAACTTCTCACTCACATATTATAGCTCTCTGTATACTAGTAGCTCTAGTAATGACTCCTCCACCAAAAAAAAAATGCATATTATTTATATGTTTTTATTAATTTTATTTTTTTTTATTTTTTGATTTATTTTTATATATATATATATACTCATATATATACTATACTAATATACTAAAAATAATTATTAACATACATATATTTCCATATATATATTTATATATCCATTTTATCCCTGTATTAATCAAATCATTATTAAGAGTATATTAATATAAATAAGGAAACTAATTAGTAAGAGCTAGTATAATAATATATAATATATATATAAATATATATAATATATATATAATATTTATATTTATATATAATATATTAAATTATTATATATATAATATATTATAATAATTAATATATTAATATATAATTATAATATATAATATATATATATATATATAATATATATATATATATATATTAATAAAATAATATATATATTATATATATATTAATATATTAATTATAATTATATATTATATTATATATATATATATATATAATATATATTAATAATATTATATAATATTACTATATATTATTAACCAAATTAATATTTAATTACCAAATCTCATATATATAACTTTGGTTACTATATATATATAGTTCTCACTAACTCTCAATAAATATGATGATATGATTTACATTAACTCCCTATTGTGAAACTATTAGTGAGTTTCTTATATGTATTAAACAATGAATAATTACTCATTATTATAAGGGCATCTGTTATAAAACCTCTAATATTTGTAATAAAAAATAATAATATATTATATATATTCTTGCACGTAGACATACCTTAGCATTAAATAGTTATTTACGTATTACTTCGACAGGCCGATATGTTCTACGAGCTTATACAAATTAAAAATGAAAACTATATTACTCAAGGCTTCTTGTACTTTTGGTTGATGTTCATATTCTTTTCCTATTTTTACATTTCTTCAAAACCTTATAATCTAAGAATCATACCATAAATATGTTTGTGCTGCCATCTTTGCTAACATAGCTTATAAATCATTCTCACAATTTATTAGAATAAATTCTCCTTCAAATTACATAAATTTTGCTGTGATTCAGAAAAATTTTTCTGGACACACACAAACTACCACTCAACCCTCCACCTTACAACAGTAAAAAAAATTATACTGCATTTCACAAATTCCTTATTATTAACTCACTAAGTTATGTATTTGGAAACGGTCCCATATTAATACTCCCAATGATAAAAGTCCTTATTATATTATATATATTTTGCTATATTATATTAATATATATTATATATTAATTTATTAAAAAAGTAATTTTGTGAAAATAATAATTTCTCATTTAAATCAGTGAGAGTTGTATAACCAATCAACTTATCACTATTCGTAGATAATATATTAATAAATATTTTTTTCTATCTATATATAAATTTCTTTTTATATACTTATTTCTTCAACCTAAATGCATTGTGCACTGAACTATAAATATAAAAGTATACATTTATATACTTATATATAAATGTTTTATTGAATAAATTTAGTTGTCATCCAGACCATAATTGATCTTACACTAATACATGACATAACATCTTTACACACATATATCCGAAAAATCGATTTTAAAATTTCTTGTGTAATTTCTTCACTGTATTGTGTCTAGATCTTGTAAACGTATACTTTAGAAACTCTATACCATTGCTCCTACCAATATGTGTCGCTAACGTCTGGAAATTTATAGAACATGAGTAGATAAAAAGTTAAAATATCCCAATACTGTATGTAATGATATCAAATATTTTTGAATAAATACGGCTAATAAGTTCACATAATAAATTATTTATATTTAAGTCAGTAGTGATTAAGAAATTCATCTAACATTTTAATTCGAAAATCAAAGGTTAGATCTAGTTTTTTACGGTTAACAACTTGGAACTGGTAGCATC